>JALLOX010000371.1:0-12028 GCA_036939695.1 Thalassiosira ordinaria | reverse complement strand
AGCTATAGCAATTATTAAGGCATTAATTCTTTATGTTTTGAATCACTATCGATAGGACTGAGAGTATGAGTTGCGGGATGTCCAGTTGTAAAACCGTGTAAGAGTCTCGACGGTCAAGATCACGCCAAAAGCAAAGGGATATGATTTGAAAGTAATTATTGTATCTCCTCTATCGCCTCCTGCATTACACAAAAAGATATTTTGACAACAACCCCCAACACTTCAGCAAAGATCGTTACATAAATACAAGTAACTGCTGAGCTAGAAGAGCACTAATAGGTAGGTACCTTAAGGTGAGATACAGTCCAAATTTTTTTGCATTGTTGCCTATTCACCATGTCATAATATGCAATATTCACACAATATGTGAAGATGATATCTCAACAAGAACTGGCCGTATGGGAAAAACTACTTCTGTTATAATCAAATGTGATCTCAAGCCAAGACATCAATAATGGTATGCTAGCTAAGAAGCAAAATTACTCTTGACGAAGACGTCCACTTGTACCATACATGGGACAATGATTATTCAATGAAAAAATAAAGAGTGATCTAGAGTTAGTGCTGGTACATGATGTGTGCCATACAAATGGCAGGAATTTTTTACTTGCAGCTGGAATGAACTTCATAAAATTATTATCACTTTGTTCACTGAGCCTTTAGTCATAATATCAAAGCACATTCACTACTATCCAGAAAATAATGAAGAACACAAGCAATAGCAAAGCACCTTCTCATATAATTTTACAACCAAAATAAAAAGAATCATCGAAGCCTCTAAATTCCTCGAGAACGCCGAAATAGCAAGAATCATATTCCTCCAAGAAAGCTGCCATAATGCTGTAAAACAGAGGCGAGTCAAAGTGATTTATTATTGTGAGATTGTAATGCCAAAAACTAGGCCCGTAACTCGCCCGTCCTGGTTCATTTTACTCAATAGGTGCACTATGCACTACCTATCTCTATATGCACGCTGGTTACCACAGGCCATTATTTTTCTTTGGTACATGTTCCGCTTCCCCGACAGTGAAGCCAACTGAAACTGATCCTAAAAAACTCTACCATGATTTCCTACAATTCTAATGTTGTAGCCTACCACCTACTCTAGGCAAGCGTGATACAAGGTCGGCCGCTGCGCCCGGGCCGGAGCTCTCTCTATGTAGAGAGAGAGCGAGCGATAACTTTCGACTTCTTCTGACTTCCATGCCATGCGGCATCGTCGGAGTTGGCGGGCCAGCGCCCGCCGGGCGGAGATACGATCGTGATACGATATGGTAGAGACAACTTCGAAGTTTCTTCATTCTCACCACTTCTCCGGACTGTCTCCGGAGAAAAATTATTTTGTGAGGGCGGAAACTGCATTGAGCTTGATTTTTTGCAGGGAAATATCGGTCACGATGACGTCCTTCAAGCCAAGGTCGCATGTCGCGGGATACCTACATATTATCATCATAAAACATCATGTGATGCATACCTATGTATCGCTCGGTTGCTTTATGAACTCACATCTGCATGACATGCAGATTGATTTTTTGTAGGGAAGTATTCTTGCTCCTCCTTCTATTCCTCCTTGCTAGTAGGTACCGGAGAGACATAAAATATGGCCTTACAAAAGAACTATTATTTTATTATTATTTGGACGACAACATAAAGCTTGATACAACAGTGAAGAAAAACAACTACCTGGATGAGTATCAAAGATATCATCCCCGCGATGATAGCAATGGATAGTGATTCAACTTGATTCAACACAGAAATATTTGGCCTCACCTAGATAGCTCCTAGAGAGAGGAATGGTACCCTGCATGGATGGCACACTAAAAAAAGCTTGATACATACAACTAAAACATTGAGAAGAAAAGAAACTACTTGGATGGGTATCATAGAGATATCATCCCCGATGATAATGATTTGTATGTAGATTCGTAGTCATTCAACCACGGGAATTACGAATTACGATACGTATCAGCTTACGATACGTATCAGCTTACGATACGTATCAGCTTATTAACCCTCGACTTCACGCGAGCAAAGTTCAACATGTAGTCGTCGTTTGCATCACTAAAACCATCGGAATTACTTGGAAACGACATGGGCAATACTACCAATTTGCTCCTCACATCTTCCCTCGCTGCCGAAGTCGGTACCTACAAAAAATCATGCTTTACGACTAATGCGAAACTCCACCCAGCCAACTCAATCGCATCGATGCGATGGCTTCATTTCCATTCTTCATTATTTCATGGTACTCTTTGCATGCTGCCATCAACTTTCTCTTCTGCCATAAATTTTGATTCCAATCACAATCAACCAACATTCACCCAAACCTACACTGCTGTTTCACCATCACACATTGAGTAAAGATGTGCTTTTTGAAAGTTCCCTCGAAAGACCCTCTGGTATTAAAGCCAAAATCTAAGCCATCTCCACGCCCTTACACAACCTACAACATATTCTTCCAACTTGAGCGCGAGTATATTCTCCAGCAGGGTGAGTTTGTTTTTTATTGTATTGTACACTGTCAATACCACGCTCTGAGTATCCATCGTAATTTATTCTAACCTCTCTTGAAACCCTGAATTATAATGTGTCAAATACAGAACTAAACGTCATTCCAAGTTTGAACTCAGAAGAGACATTTCATTGTTCAGACAAGAACTACAAAGGTCCTGCGCTGCCACCAAAATACCAATGCCTCCTCCTCCCTACGGACTGGTATATCCCAGGAAAAGCCCTCAGGAAGAAGAGGCGTCATAGAGCGTCACACGGAAAAATCAGGTAAATATCACATGCTTCTCCATGAAACAATACACTTTCCCGTTGAATCCCATACTCATTCTTCGATTGATGTAATTTTCAAACAGTTTCAAAGATTTGTCCAAGAAGATTGCCTCAGCGTGGCATAACTGTGATGATACAGTGAAGCTTTTTTGTGCAGAGGTGTCAGAAATTGGCATGATGAAGTACAAACGAGAAATGCTCATCCACAATCGGGTTAATAAAGTTGATCCCAAAAAGAGACAGGCCAAGTCTACTAAAAAGTCCAAGATCTCGCCCAAAAAGAAGGAAGTTATTCCCTCCACTGAACAGCTAAAGGACAATCGTTCTAGCACTGTAAGCCCAGAGGTCTTCCCAGAGTGTACGCCATCGTCAATAGAGATCTGTTCGGAATGTACGCCATCTTCAAGCATGGCACCCCTGTCCATTGATACTTCTTCAATGCTTTCTGAGATGCCGTCTGAGCTTTCTTCCTTATTCGTGGACATTAGTGCAGAACATTGTAGGGTCCCAGTCCGGCAGCCTTCGAGAAATAATCGTCTTGGCCTAGTGGATATGCAAGATGACGAAATATTCAGTATTTGGATGTCCCCACTCTGATAGACCTTCGATGAACCTTATTGTAAATCATAAGGGGTTTCTGTTTTGTACAAATAATATTAATCTAATATGTTTACTAGTTGCTAAATCTATACCTTTGTTTGGCAATCGAAGACAGTTGCATTTTGTTTATTTTTGTCATATTCCTCACTCAAGACAGGCACGAACCTGGATAAATCTTTTTTTTTGTTTACATCTGTAATGATGTAGATAGAAGACATCTCCGGAGAGAGAGAGAGGTAAATTGAAGCTTGAATGTGCCAGGAAGCAGTACCACACATAAATCACACATCATTTACTTATCTCAAGGTCTGTACACTGCATAGCGCATGGCTCGAGTGTGTGCAGAATCATTCTTAGTCACAGCAATGGCTTCTTATGTCGCGCATTGATGTCTAGAGTCTCTAGAGCCAGATCCCTACCCTGATATGTCTCATACTGTTTTACTTGCCGTCACAAATTAACGTAAGAAAGATTCATGATTTACCAGAGCTTTACGACCTACATCTCTCATACATACTCATCCCTTTCCATTTTCTTCTTACATCTGAACCAGTGCCATAATTTTTGGATTGCATTCAACCAACCAGCAACTTTTCCAGTGCCATAATTTTTGGATTGCATTCAACCAACCCGCAACTTTTCCAGCATTGTTCAGAGATTTGCCTTGACAAAAAATCATGGTATTGAATACTGATCCAAAAGCTAAAGTGTCATCTCGCCCTTACACATCATACAACATATTTTTCCAACTTGAGCGCGAGCATATTCTTCAGCAGGGTGAGATTTATTATTTTGTATTGTACACTGTCAATGCCACGCTCCGAGCGTCCAATGACATTTATATTCTAACCTGTCTTGGAACCCTGAATTATCATACGTCGAATACAGAACTAAGTGTCATTCCAAGTTTGACTCCAGAACAAACATTCCATTGTTCAGACAAAAACTATGAAGGTCCTGCGCTGCCACCAAAATACCAATGCCTCCTCCTCCTTAAGGACTGGTATATCCCAGGAAAAGCCCTCAGGAAGAAGAGGCGGCACAGAGCGTCGCACGGAAAAATCAGGTAAATATCACAATGATTCTATTTGGATGACAATATACTCTCCATACATAGAATCATACTCAGTTTTCAATTGACGACATCTTCAACAGTTTCAAAGATTTGTCCAAGAAGATTGCCTCAGCGTGGCATAACTGTGATGATACAGTAAAGCTTTTCTGTGCAGAGGTTTCAGAAATTGGCATGATGAAGTACAAACGAGAAAAGCACTCATACAAGCAGTATAATAAAGTTGCTGCCAGCAAGAGGCAATCTCAATCCAAGGCCACTGGTAAGCCCAAGACCTCGCAGCAGCTAAAGGACATTTCACGTAGTGGCTCTAGTACTGTTAGCCCGGAAGTCTCCCAAGAGAGTACATCGGCGTCAATAGAGATCTGTCCAGAATGTATACCGTCTACAACAGAAATCTGTTTAGAGTGTACACCATCGTCAACAGAGACCTCTTTAGAATGTAAACCACCATCAAGCACGGCAGTACCCCTCAGTGCAGACCCTTGTAAGAGCCCAACTCTGCAGCCATCAGAAAATGGGCGCCTTGGACTGGTGAAAATGCAAGATGATGAAATTTTCAATATTTGGACATCCTCACTTTGATGAAGTGCACTTGAGAGTCTCTTTGAATATGAATATTGTCAAGTGCTGTTCTTCACGAGTAATATCAATCTAAAGCATATCTATCACGCTCATCTACCAGTAGCATTATGTTAACTGACAACTCCCTTCTAAACATTGTGTGACTATTGCAGCTTCCACAGATTTAAGCACACTTGACTATGTTACTATATAAAACTTTTGCCCGTTGGAGAGGTGGGCATGGGTGCCTCTCTTTGTTGGATTTGAGTTTAAAGGGGGCTTGGAAATTATGTGCTATCGTAAATGTCTCCACAATCACTCAAATGCAACACCCGAAGATTCTTTTCATGGGTGACTATCGAGGGATGTTTGCAGGGAGAGCTTGCCAGTTTTGTGATAAAAATAAAGATTGATAAGTAACAAACATATTTGGTTGCCCATCCTTTGCAACATCCAACAGTGCCATGCATTGATATTTTTTTAGTGTTATGGAAGCCTCTCAAGTTTGATAACCAATTGCTACCATTCAATATAGTGAGAGAAAATATGACCTATTGATGTAATGAAAAGATATTCATAATGTATGAAAAGGCCGAATCCCCTTCTCAAAACCGAGCTGCTTCCGTCCGTTCCTTGTAAGCACGAGCCATGTTCCTGATAGTGATGTTTGATGTCAAGTTCAAATTCTCCAACTTTGTTCCGTGTACAGGAGAGATGATGCCTCCAGATGCGACTCGCAAGTCGGGCTCACTCGCAGGATTCCATTTCAAGTTCTCTTGAGCATTTTGAAGTTTCATCATGTTCTTAGCAAACCAATCCTGAATAGAAGCCCTTTCATATGTGATACCGTCCGCGGCGAGAACAGGATCTGTTGTCATGAGTACCAAGCCAATGGGACAAACAAGCTCCTCTGGAGGATCACTGAAGTTGTTGCTTGGAATCAAGTTCGGGGTTAGATCGTCAAATCCACTAAAGAGGTTAGATGGAAGGAAGGCATTGCCATTCATAGTATTCATTGAGCTGGTATTATTCAAGAAAGGCTGCTGAGCTGGTGACAAAACTGGTTCCACTGCTTTGTTCATTTCTTTGTATTCAAAAACTGCACGTGAAAATGCCTTCCGCTTGAACCCCTTTACACCAGATGACCCATTTCCGGCCTAGGTTAGATTGATTGGATAGGCAGAATGGGAGATGAGTTGTTGGTTAGCAAGGAACACAAAGATAGAAAAGGTGGCCACAGGGACAAAAAGAGACAGAGAAATGGCAACTCACCTTCAACGTTTCATTGAGATAGTCATCATCAGACACAGCCTCCTTCAATGCAGCCATGGAATCAATATCTTCAGATTTGACAAGCCAAATGTAGAATTCATCCACGCTGCCCTTGATGCATTGATGTTGTTCGCGCAAGAACACAAGCAATGGATCGTTCTCATTTGGGGTAAAGTTGGAGTAAGCCTTGGATGCATCATGACTTCTGTCATTGATGCTGGAAATGGATGCCTCAGTAATAGTTTCACGGGTCATTCCCTGTGAGTTGATACCAATTTCTGAAGGAACCTCTGCAGGGATTGTACTGGCATTCGACATTTCCATTAAGCCGCGAGGCAGCAAGGCATCGCCAAAAGAGTACTGGGAGGTGTTAGGTTGGGTTTCAGAACCACTTACAGAAACATGATGGATGCCATTGGTGAGGGTATTGGCTGGTTTCTCGAGACCAGAGAACATTCCATTGACAAAATTTGCATCTATGTTGATCGCCGCCACCTTCTTCTCAACAGGGGCTGGTGTGGGCACAGTGGGCTTAGGTGCAGGTGCTGGTGCCACGGGTGCTTTCACAGGAGCAGGTGGTGAAACGACAGTAGGAGTAGTTGGAGCAGCAGGTTTTGGTGGCTGCCTCTTTGGCGATGGCGGAGGAGATGGTGCTTTGTTGATAACCATCTCTTCACTCATATTTTCCTCACCAATAACCTCTTGAATCAAGGCAATTGCTTCCTGCACGGCCTGTTTGCTGCCCGTCAATCTTACTGGCACGTGATTACCAATGGCTGAAGTTTCAATTTGAATGTCCTCTGCACCACTTTTGTTCATGAGATCCTTCTTTTTTCGGCCGCGCTTGCCAGTGAGCTTCTTTGAGAGGGATGACCTTACATAGATTGTCTTCTTTGTTGATTTGGCATTGTCAGAGGTGTCAGCATCAGGTGCAGCAGATTTATCAGCTTTCTTCTCTGACAAAGACGATGAGGTTGCTTTTGTTGGACCCTCCTTTATGTCAATTTCCTTCTTCGAGTCTATGTTTGTTTCTGCTACAGGCTGCTTCTCTGGTAATTTCTTTGACTTAGGATTGGTGCACATCGAGCATGCAGTGCTAGCATCATCATTCTCAAACGTACACTTCTCACAGTTCCAAACTGCCGAGGCCGGGCTCGATTTGGGCACATCCTTCTTTGCTGCCTTAGGCTTGGTAACTCTGCTCTGTTGTGGCTGTGGGGGTTGTTTTGGATTAGGCACGTGTCCATAATAGACGGTCAAATTTTCCTTCTTCAAATATGCCTTCTCCTCTGATTTGTAAAGCTGAACTTCGAATCTGTCCTTATCGGTCGCATAGTACATAATCCGAGCCATTTGGAGGTTGAGAGCCTTGCCCTTCTCACTTGTCAATCCATGAATGGTAGCATTTTGGCCAACCATCGCCCACTTCTCCCTTAGCTCTGCCTCTTTTTGTAACTTTTCACGATTTTCCTCCTCCAACTTGCGCTTTTCCTCCGCAGCCGCCGCCTCTTCCTCCTCTTTGGCCTCTTGGATTGCCACCTCCTCTGCTCGCACTGCCAAATCTTTGCACTGCTTTGTGGAAAACATGTCATCTCTCAAGGAAGCCTCTTTGTACATGTCCGAATCAACCATTAGGACATATTTGCCCTTTCCCTCTATGAAAAGTTGGTACAGTCGATTGACATCCCCACCTTCACGGTACAGCTTTGCTTCCGTGACATCCTTCATCCACGATACAGGATCGTCCGACTCCAATACACTAGCAATGTATGCTTTGAACCGCTTGACATCGTCCTTCTTCTCCTTCCGCTTCTTTGCCATATCTGCCTTTTCTTCCAGCTCTGCAAATACCTGACGGCTTTCCGCCAGCAAGGCACTGAGACCATCATAAACACTGCTGGATTTTCCAGTCAGTAACATGAGACGTTGCAAATTGGCACATTTCTTACGTGCTCGGACGAGGACTTGGTGATAATGTCCAAAGCGAGCTGGTGTGCTCATGGATGCAGAGTCCAGTTGGTTTGTGCGGAGTTTGTGTAAAGTGTTGGAGAGTTCGCCCTTGATGACTTTGCAACTGCTCTCGGCCAGATCAAAGTCTTGGGCTTTGCGAAGCTGGTCGTAATCTACGATTCAGATAAGAGAGATGTAAGATATGAAGGTGCGAGAAGGTGACTGTATTGTCTATCAATGGCACTTACCAACAACGTGAAAGGTGGCCTTGGCTGACGGACGTGTCGTAACCTTCTCATCTTTGGTAGCATTCTGTGGGTTGAGCGGATCCGTCCCCACAGTATCAAGCGTTGCAGACCAGAATACCTCCCAGTGACCAGGGTTCAGTGACATTTCTACAACGGGGATTTCATTCGCCAAGATGGGTCCCTACCAAGAAGTGAAAACCAAGAGTAGGATGAGTGTCAAAATTGTCAAGCCTACACATATCCATACTCCAACGCAACACAACACACACTCACCTGCCGATCAAACTTGATATTCTTCACAATCTCCTCCCTCGTCATCTCAACCACATGCCTCTCCTCCATCGTATCCCTCATCTCCACCTTCACACTCCTCACCCTTGCATAAAACTCATGCACGGGCCTCAAAACATGTATGGAGATACTAACCACATGATTCTTTTTTCCATCTCGTTTGTGATGAAGCATCACCCCCTTGGGTATCTGATGGTGTAATCCCCCCTCCAATTTGAGCGTTTTGCCATCCCCTCCACTTCCGCTGCCGGCATCTCCATCTTTGTTATTGCCACGTCGTCGTACGTCGGATTCAGCCTTGTCGGGTCGGTGCTTCTTGTTCCACGCATCGTGCGATTCGGTCATCATGTTGGTTCCATAGTATTTGAAAACGTCGAGCATTCCGCGGAGGTAGGATTGGCGGAGTTTGACATCGGAGAGGACGTTGCGTGCATCGGTGAATTCTTCAAAGATGGGTCTCATGTGCTGTTATTGTTTTGATAAGATGATGATGATGAGTTGAAAGAGGCAGAGATGAGAATCCATAGACAATATGTAACATGTATTATCATAGACTGAAAATAGTAACTGCACAGTGCACCATCTTTTGGTATTTTCCAAACTCACCTCCCCATTCCTATCAGGATGCAACTTAATACTCCTCTTCCTATAATGCCTCCTAACCAACTCACTCGTCTCCACCTCCCTCCGCCCCAAACACTCTTCGGCATGTTTCAAAAGCTTGAACTTTGCGGCATCCCCCATAATCTGCTTCTCCAACCTCGCCCTCACATTCTCCGTTATGGACAACTGATGCATTTCTTCAATCAATGCAGATATAATGGGAGAGGTGGGTTCATCCGCTTGGAATTTTTTGATGTAAGGCAAAGCGAGGAGGGAGGTGGCAAAGTTCTTTTCTCCCACTTTTTTCATTACCGGAATCATTTCCTTGACGTAAACTATACGTTGTTCATGATAATACTCTTCATCCATGCCATCCACACTCTTTAGACTGGGACACAAAAAACTAAACGCTTCTTCCAAGTCGGCATAGCGTTTGGAGTCGGGATCCAACGTAACGGCCAATTTAGAATATTCGGCTTGGAGCATGGCCTTGGTCCATCCTGCGAATTGGCCGAGGTTGGATCGGCATTGGTGGATTGTTAGGGCGATGGTGTCGATTTGGGATTCGATGGATTTGATTTTGGAGGAGAGTTGTGTGTTGGCGGCGATGGTCGATTTGCGGGAGGATTTTTTGGAGCGGGCTTGCTTTGTGGCGGCAGCAGTGGTGGTGGATGACGACTTGTCGGCGATGGCGAGAGTGCCAGTCGCGGCATTTTTCTTGTCATTGCCATCGCTGCCATTCTTTTCGCTACCATTGTTCTGCTGCTGCTGCTTCTCCGTCTTGCCACTCTGTAAATCGCTCAACTCACTCCGCAACTTCTCCTCCTGCTTCATCACCGCCGCCAACGTATCAGCCGCATGCTGCTCGTTGATAATGGTGTTGATAATGGTCGATTCGGCCGGTTTCTTGATTTCAAACGGTTGCAGCAACGGGAGGGCGGCAACTTCGTGGGGATTGTGCGTCGTGATAAGTTGCTGCGGTTGCGGCTGTTGCTGCTTTTGCACCATGGTATTCGTTGCATTCTTCACTGTCATTGCCGTCGAGTTGGTCGAGGGGGAGGAGGACGATGACGATGCGAGGACGACGGCTTTTGTCATTTGGTCGTAGTTTTGACGCCGCTCGATTCGATCGAGTTGCTTCTTTGGTAATTGGTAGAGGGATCGTTGGGGTTTGGAGGAGGGTGCCATGGCGGTTGTTGATTCCGAAACTGCTTCCACTTCCACTCCAAAGTTCGAAGTTGTTGAATTGATTGTTGTCGCTGGGCGTTGCTGTTTGCTGTTGCTGTTGCCGCGTTGTGGAAGAAGTGGCGTTGGCGGTTGGCGTTGGTGGCTTTTTTCGTTTTGTGTGGGAAAATGAAAGATGCCTCCAATGACAACCTCGTAGAATTGTGCGTGGGAATCAATAATACAGAAACATTCCAACAATTTGATCCCGGAAAGGGGGTACGCCCGCGCATCAACCAAGATATGCCCTCTTTGATCCTCCCTGTCTCCTCCCATCTCTCAGTCTGCTCAGTGGGTACATTCAGCCTCCTCTCTCTTTCTTTGTTTTGAATTTTATCATCCATACACTATACATATCATCAACTTTGCTATTCACAATACTTTTGGTTACCAAATACTTCCGGGTCCGGAGGCCAAGCCAACACACTCAAATAAAACTTTGGGAGTGGTATTTTGAAACTAAGGGGACCACAGAGCAATCATGGCTGCGTGTACAACATCTAGAATAATACAAAGAAGATGGCACCTGGATCGTGAAGGAAAGAGATTATTTTGTCATTTATTTGGGCCAGTTTTGGTGGGACTGGGCTGTGCAACAAGGAAAACAGCAAATGTGAAGCTGCTGCGCCAACGCCACTGAGGATGACACACAATTACTCCTGCATTTCGAATATCTTACATGTTACATATCATCATATGCCAAGATATCTAAATGATCCAGAGCTTGTAATTGACCTGCTGAGAAGAACGAGAAAACCAAATGGATTTGGGGTGTATACCATTTCTCGTAGTAAGACTGGTAATGGATGTGGATGAGCAAGTGGATGGGGAATCAATACGGATAACACCTCTGTAGGAATAGGGAGAAAAATAGAATAAGTGAAGTTGATAGCAACAGATCTAGTAAGAAAGGACGCCCCTCACTACGATCTATTGATAATGCATGTGGGGCCCACGTCATTTGATTGATGGACGAGTAGACAGAGTCACTGTAAGGAGCCCCAGAAAAGAATACTTATGCTTTAAGCTTTAGAGCCCCTGCCCCTGCATCGGAGTCACTAGAAAGAGTCATCAGGCATAGGATTTTGGGACACCCAGATCAAGCAATGCATTGTAGGCTCTTTTAATGTCTTGCTACAAATATACAAAATACACCGCTGTGGAATTGTGGGATAAGGGTGTCTCAAGTATGACCCAAACATCTGTCCATGCAAATGAGACAACTTTGTTAACATGGATTTATTCCCAGTCTACTTGCCATTGGACCCAGTCTACTTGCCAATGCCAGACAGCAACAAATAAGAGCTATTCTCCAACATGATGAGGCAATAAATCTAGTTTGTCCTGAACAAAAATGTTATCACAACTGCAGGTGTCTGGTCCAGCACCCAGCACTACAACAGCTCCCTTGAATCTCAAATTC
>JALLOX010000370.1:0-12046 GCA_036939695.1 Thalassiosira ordinaria | reverse complement strand
AACGTCACACAAGTCGCTACCAATAACTCGCTGAAATGAAATATATTGTCATAGTAAGCGATATCTTATATTATTTCGCCTCTTTTTGATTTGGCGAATACAGTCCCACCACTCGGAGATTGGAGATTATGACTCATTCTTTTGCATTGCCATCGTTGTCGTCGTCGTGGCCGATGTCAATAGAATCGTTGTCGGTGAAGAAAGGAAAGGAGAGACCAGGAGAGATCTACCCGACCCATAGCCCATAGCTCTCATTATTTTTACTTTTCTCTTTTGCATTGCCATCGTCGTCGTCGTAGGTATTCGATCGTGGCCGATGTCAATAGAATCGTTGTCGGCGAAGAAAGGAAAAGAAAGACCAGGAGAGATCCATAGCCCTCATTACATTTCATCAAAGTCAATATGATCATGTCTCCGTCCTTATCAAGAAGCCGCCGCATCATCTCTCTACTCGCCTTCCTCGGCGCGGCGGAGTCGTTCGCTCCAATGACGACATCTCGCACATCGACGACGTCGACTAAGACTGTTGCGCCGCCGATGCCATCGTCGTCTGGTCTGCCAATTGGCAATGCTTTCCACTACTCATCGTCCACCGCTAGTGCTAGTGGCAGCACCAGCAGCACGTCATTGAAGCTAGCAATCCTAGACGAAGACACGACGCAAAAACTAATCATTCTAACCTTTGAAAAGTTAATCGAGGCGGGTGTGCCAGCCGTGTTATTCGTCTTGACCACGTGGTGGTTCCTCTCCCAGATGCGGGCGGAGGGGCAGCAGCAACGAGGAGGACGTAGTGGCGGTGGTCGAATGATGATGGGTGGCAATAAGGGAGGCGGTAGGGCACGCCGCGGAGGTGGAGGACGCCAGCGCGGCAGGATGGGTGGATTCGATCCATCGGACGCAGGCCGACCTCTTGGACCCGTCGAAGAACTCTACGACGATATATACGATGATTTATCCGGTCCAGAGGAGAATATATCCCCACTCCTCAAACTATTCAATGGTCCCAACAAAAGGGGCGGTTCCAGGGGAAACAATAACATTGATCGTCCCACTAGCAAACTCAACATTGGCATACCCAAACAACAATTCCTCAAGGTAACCAAGCTCAATTCTAAATATGATTCGTATAGGTATAGCATGACCAAGGCTACGAAAGGCAAGGCTGTGGCGGCGAGTGAATTGCGTGCCAAGGGATTTGAGGATGCATTGTGGAGGGCATTGGGTATCAAAAGTGGATCTACTGGAAGTGGAGGCAATGGAGTGTTGGATGGATTGACATCTGCCGAGGGCACAGCATTATTGACATTGGAACGTGACTTTTTGTCCGTGGGTGGTGATTTGATCAAGGAGGTGGCGGAGCTTACGAGAGAGATTACCAATGCGGCCGTGTTGGAGGAGATGGAGGAGATGGGTGTGGAGCCTGGTGTATTGGATAGTGTGATTGATGCAGAGGTTGTGGATGATGACGAAACTGCTGGGTCTGTGAGTGATGCACAAAAGAACTTTTTTGGTATTGAAAACAAGAAGGAAGCAAAGGTTGACGGCAAGGCTGCAGAGAAGAAGGATGAAAAGAAGGACCACAAACCAAAGATGAAGATTGAGAAGCAATCCGATATCATGAGAGCCGTGAAGGAGGTGGAAGCGCTCAATACGGAAATCATGCTGTTGGAACTGGACTTTATCCAATCCATTGTCGAGATTTTGGGTCCCAATCGTGCCGATGCCATTCGAACTACGGTCGTGGGGAACATGATCAATGGTAAAGCGGGCACGCTCCTCAAAACGCTAAAGGAACGTCCATTGGCAACGGTACTCTCTTCCTTGAATGGCGACGCCCACGTGAATGGCAACGCCCGGAAAAATCTCTACGTGACCCGTTTCCCCGGAGATGTCACCGCCTCACAACTCAACGAACTCCGAGAGGAAGTCACGGGCATCCTACGCAGTGCCAACCCCGGCGACGAGGCATTGCTAGTCCTACAAAGTGGAGGAGGAACCGTCACCGGTTATGGACTCGCGGCCGCCCAACTCCAACGATTCAAAGCCAAGGGTATGAAACTTACCGTCTGTGTGGAGCAAGTGGCTGCCTCGGGTGGGTACATGATGTGCTGCACGGCGGATCGTATCGTCGCGTCCCCCTTTGCCGTACTGGGTAGCATCGGTGTCATTAGCGAGGTGCCCAATGCCTACGAACGGTTGAAGCAGGAGGGTATCGAATTCCAAACCATTACCGCCGGAAAATTCAAACGCACCGTCACACCTACAAAAAAGATTACAAAGGAGGATTTGAAAAAGAGTACCGAGGATATTCAGGAGATATTTAATTTGTTCAAGAGTTTTGTCAAGAGTCAACGACCTCAGTTGGATATTGAGAATGTTGCCACGGGGGATACGTGGTTTGGGGAGGATGCGTTGGAACGGGGGTTGTGTGATGAGATTGCTACGGCGGATGATGTTTTGTTGGACTTTGTGGATAAGGGTTATGATGTGTATGAGGTGAGCCTACTTGTTATTCGTGAACTGTTTGTATGCCTGTGAATTGTTGTGGACCACATTCCTGTACGTCAGTGTTACTTACTCTCTATGGCTATCCTTTCCTCTGCTGTAGGTTGCATACAATCCAACCCCAGAGGGTGTTGGAGGCTTGCTCACGGGCCTGCCCAGCGGTAGTAGCAGCAGTTCAGCAGCTGCCAAAGCGGCAGATGTTGGCGGATGGCGAGGAGTATTCAGATCTATGGTTAGAGGAGTAGTATCTGATGTGAAGGAAGAGGTAATGGCGGAGCTATCATCTACTATGAACGAAATGAACTCTGTTGAGAGGAGGTACATGGCAAAAGATGATTCAGCGGATAGGATTCAGGTGAAGGAATAGACAAACCAAGGGCAAACTCCTATTTTGTTCACTTTTCTGGCCATTGAATAATCATAAATATAGCCTGGCTCAGTGCTCATCCAAATAACAAATAATGACAAGTAAAGTCGGATCTAGAGTTCGGAAATACTAATTATATCTCCTTTCGGCAGGGGCAGTTACCTAATCTCTTGATACCTCAGTATCTCAAACATCAAGACCATGACGACTGTGCCTTTGCTCTAAAGCAATGAGAAGAAGTCATTGTATCTCCCTGCAATGGCAAGCAGACAAGACATGAAAGATGGCGGTTCCAACTCTTCTTGCACATGTACTTGCTCTCTCCAACAGAACTACCATACTGTGAATTTGACAGCTTTATTTTGTGAGCGGCGAAGACAACAATCCCAGGTAAATATTTGATAACCGAGCGGCATAGCTAGAGACATAATCATGAACATCATGAATTCCTGGGAACAGCACGACCGAGAATGCACGTCTGCTGTCTGCTCATCTCGCTTTCATCCTTGATCTCAACCGCCAGCTCACAAATAAAAGCAACAATCAAACATCCTACGCATCTTCTTGAAATAAATAATATGATGGCACTTGGGGAATACTACGTCAGCGTTACAGGGCTATTGCCGAAGTGCATGTTCTGTATGCCTAAATTTCTATACCTTTCAAGTCGGGCCTACCAAGAAATTCTCAAGGCCGAGGGCAATGTCTACTCTTGCATGTTCACGCGAGATGGAGTTCAGCATACTATTACCGTCTGGGAGTCTAAGGAGGCGATGAGAAAGTTCATGGAAGGTGAAGCTCACTTAAAGGCTGCCAAAGGCTTGAAGGTTGTGAGCAAATATGCAAAGGTCCATTCATATTGGAGCTCGCATTTACCAACAGCTACCCAAGCTATCAACGAATGGAAGAAAGAAGGTAAAAGGGTTTACGGCGATCCCAAAGCAAAGTGTGGCGACATGACTCCAGTGCCGTGTTGGCAATGTGCAGAATTTGAGCAATGATATGAAGAAGCCATGAATAAACTGTACATTAGATGATGTAAAAAGATATTTGTTTATTATTCTGAGAGATCTATTCGAGTGTTTACACATGTGCGCTCCCACGTAAAAGTGTTATCCAGTCTGTGTCTAGTGTCATAGGAGGAGCCTGGGAGGAGCACTGTTCATATTCATATTTGGTATCCTCCTCTTGTATTACCATAGTGCAGAGTGCCCTCGTTCGCTTGTATCATTACACACATGCGCTCCCAAGTAAAAAAGTTATCAAGTCTGTCTACTCCACCCTAAGGACTCTCGACAAAGAGCAGCTTGCATATTTTGCATAGGAGGAGCACTGTTATTTTACATGTTAATGTTTGGTAAATCCTTCTCTTGTATTAGTGCAGAGTGCCATCGTTCCTCCTCGTTCATACAGGTTCATACCTGTTCATACATCGATAGACATCGATAGCATCAATGCCTATCATCGATGCTCGGTGCTCGGAATCGGAAGATCTTTGCAAAAAAAAATACAGTATTGTATCTACTTATCTCTTTTAGGCCGGGCGGCCGACGGCCGAGTCTGCACATGCGTATCTCCCACCCCCTGCATTGCCGTGCTAATTTTTTCTTTGCGGTACAATATAAATACCACCAACCCCACGACGCGCGAAGGGGGTAAAAGCGGGGCGGGTAGATCTCCAGCTCAGAATATCCAATAAACCACCCTGGGGGGATAGGTTCACCAGTCACATAGGTTGTGCTACTTGCTACTTTACCCCACGCATCCCGAGATCACGCTGCCGTTGAGTGGTGGCCTTGCCCTTGGCTTTGGTTGAGCGTTTGGTTGTCGCACTCGAGCCTGACAGAGGAGTGGTAGGGATGATCCCGCTAAAAGAATGGGTTGATCGCGCCCTGGAAAGCGTGGATGTCTCCGCTTGCCCCGCCGACACCCGGAGGTCGTTGGCGTTGTCGTCTGAAGTTTATCTACTATCGGCGCTCAAGGTTGCTCGATCGCTGGCCGATCGGGTTTGCGAGGCAGAGGAGCAGGGCGATGGGGTGCAAAAAGCATTGCCTATGCCAGGTACTGGATGGACAGATAGGGTTGTTATTCATTTATCAAATAATGAAGGCAGACAAAACATTGATGGTCACGACGAAGACATGCAGCCGCTGCCATTCTCACCGCACATGACATCACCAGATCACGGAGATTCACAAACATTGCGGAACTCTGTCTCTTTCCACAATGTTGCAGGGGCAGATTTTTTACTAACCCCAAACAACGGCAACGGTTGTGCTAGCGATAAGATGCACTGCATTTATTCATTGGGCATCGTTTTCTATATGCTTTTTAGCGGAGGTGATATGCCTATGGATGAGAATGGTGGGAATGTGTTTGATCCTGGTGGTCATTCATCAACTATAACGGCTGGTAGATTCTTTGATTTGGATGGTAAATTGAATATTCTTGATGAACCTGATGAAGTTGGTGATTTCCCAAGAACCCTCGGTGAAGACCAATTAGACCATGCCGAAGATAGGCCAAGGCTACCTTCCCGAAAGAAGGCTTCAAGGAGGGGAGGCCTAGGGCGCTCAGTATCAGTTGAACAACTGAAAATGAAAGGTCTTCCTTATTCTATCTGTGACTTGATTAATAATATGATTGATTGCATCTATGGCGATCTTAGTGGAGATGAAGCGTATCAGAGCATGTCAGATGTCTGCTGGGATTTGCAGCTGATGCTTGACAAGCCTGGCCGTTTCCTTCATGACATGGACCTGGAAAGAATGTCAGTCGCTGGTCTGCAACTTAATGAGGTCATGTTTAACAGAGATGCCGATTTTGCTGCTCTCAAGGATTCCTACAGACGTTCCATTGCAGGAGGAAATGAGTTCGGGGTAATTGTGGGAGCGTCTGGAATTGGAAAGTCACACTTGGCTAACCAGCTTGGCAGTTTTGTGGCAGCAACAGGGGGGCTGTTTCTCAAGGGGAAGTTTGATCAACTTCAGCAGGCCAAGCCATTTTCAGCCCTTGCGTCCGCTTTCAATGAGTACTGCGTGAAGATTTTGAAGGAGGGGAAATCAAACAATCTGCAAGAAATCTCTTCCAAGCTGAGAGAAATCTTAGGAAATGATGCTCATCATTTGGTTAGGGTGATTCCAAATTTGATTCTCATCCTTGGATATGATGAGAACCAGCAACACGAAGATCAAGAATGTGTTGATGCACAAAAGCGACTTCAGTATTTACTGTGTCAATTCGTTGATGTAATATCCCGCTTTTCTGGTGCACCTATTCTCCTCTTTCTAGACGACACCCAGTGGGCAGACCCAGCATCCATTAGCGCAATCAATCAGCTACTACTGGTCCCCGGATCTTCAGATTCAAAGCGACAATTTTTCTTTCTCGGCTGTTGTCGGGAAGAAGGAGTCCTCGAAGAGCACCCGTTTGGAAATATGATCACAAGCGTTAACCAATTTGGTGCACATGCAACGATCATCGAACTGGATGGTATAGATAAGGAGGCGATGAACACAATGGTATCTGAACTGCTGCGCTTGTCCCCTCGCCTAACGAGGTCTCTAGCAGAGATTTGCCACCACAAAACGAAAGGGAGTCCTCTCTTCTTCTCACAGCTCATGACCTCGTTGTACAAGGATGGTTTGGTGAGGCTTAGCCTGAGTCGTCGTCGATGGGAATGGGATGAGGAGAAGATCCAATCCAGAGAGCTGCCAGATGATGTTGCATCATTCATGACATCAGCTTTGGGAAGGTTGCCTAAACGAATTCGAACAGGTTTGTCAGTTTTGACCACACATCATCATTGTCATGTCATTCTCCACTTATCGTTCTTCTTGTATTTTTCTCCCAGCACTTTGTACACTGTCATTTTTTGGTGCTCAAGCTGCCTGTACTCTCATGGAAGTACTCGAGACAAAACTTGGCAGTGAATTGATTGAGCCACTTGACAAGGGGGTGGAAGAAGGTCTGTTGAACAAAATCAATGGAGTGTACAGCTTTAGCCATGATAGGTTACAAGTGAGTCATCTAGCAGTCTATGACTACACTTTAATATGTTTATTACTGAAAAATCCTAACCAAGCTATGTTCATGATTGCAGGAAGCAGCTTACAACATGATACAGCCAGTAGACCGCTGTCTGTACCATTTCAAGTATGGAGTTACTCTTGTTCCTCTTGCACTATTCATTGCCGCCAGCCAAATTAATCATGGTGGCCCTGCAGCTGTTGAAGATGCTGAACAAGCTGTGCTAATAGCAAACCTGAATCTTACGGCAGGGCACAAAGCCATGGAAATGTCTGATTTTACCGCAGCTTTTACTTTTCTGGACAATGGAATTTCCTTTCTTCGCAAAGGTTATTGGACACATCATTATGATCTGAGTTTATCGTTGTTCGTCAATGCATGTAAATGCGCATTGGCCATTGGTGATATTGTCAGTTTGAAACTGCTATCAGAGCAAGTTCTAACTTTTGCACAGAATTTTGAGGACACATTAGAGGTGCTGTTCATGACAGTTTCATCATTGGCTGATGCTAACCAGCTACCAGAAGCAATTGAAAAGTCAATCTTAGTGCTATCACAACTCGGTGAAGATTTCCCAGCATCGTTTGTTGAGTCTGAAACCAATCTTCTCATTGAGCAGACTAAGTTATCACTCCAAGGTTTCACTGATGTCGAACTGGTGGATTACAAAATGATGGATGATCCATCCAAAATTATGGCCCTGAAATTCTATTCAAGATTGCAGCAATCCTTTGTCATGATGAAGCCAGCTGCTCTACCGTATATCACCCTAAAGATTGTTCAACTTTCAATTACCCATGGAATGAGCCCCATATCACCGATTGGTTTCACCTACTTTGGCCATTTACTGGCTAAACTTGGAAACCCACGTGAAGGCTGTCGCTACGTGAAGGTCGCAAAGGAACTGTTAGACAGGATTGGGTCGAAAGAAGTCGCTGGAAATGTTTTCGCATGGGGCACACAGATTTTCTACTTTCTTGAACCTGCCCAGCCTACTCTCGAGTTTCATGTCCATGGACACTCTGTTGCAATGTCAGCAGGTGACATAAATGGTGCATTGTCAAATAGCCTGTTTTATGTCGGGAACTCATTTTGGTCTGGTGTAAAACTACCAATTACCAAGGAACGATTCGCGTGGGCTTGCAGGTTGATGGAGGAATACAACCATCTGGCCTTCCTTTCCCAAACAATTCAATCAGAAAATAATGTTTCACGTTTGATGGGAGCTAGTGGGGATGCCTATCGAACAAACATCCAGTTGGGCCAAGACTTGCAAAAGCTTAATCCTCACGCGGCAATGGCATATTCTTTCCAGAAGATGTACATAAGTTTCATCTTTCGAGAGTTTGAGCAGGCAAAGCAATATGGAGAAAAGTTTCTTGACTTCAATATTCACTCCTCTTGGACAGTAGTATACATCTATACAAACTTCTCCTTTTACGGCGGTCTTGTCTCATTTTGGGTATATCGCCAATCACATGACCCAAAATGGTTTGCAAGGGGGAGCAAAGCAAAGGATGCAATGAAGAAATGGGCAGAATCTTGTGAATGGAATTTTCAGAGCAAACTATTCTTGCTTGAGGCAGAGGAAGCATTCTGCAACAATGATTTTGAACACGCAGAGTCCTTTTATCAAAAGGCAATATCCAGCGCGAGAAAACATAGGTGAGATTATGTGACTGATCAGACTTATCACATGTTCTTGTGTCACATTATCCCACTTTTTTGTGTGATGCAATTTTTAGATTCATCAACGACGAAGCCCTAGCCTCTGAATTGGCTGGACATTTCTTTTTGGAAAGAGAACAGAAAGACATGGCTCTAAAGTTTTTCATGCAAGCTCATGAGAAATATAATGATTGGGGTGCTGTTGGAAAGTGCAATGCTCTTTTTCAGGCTATACAGGAAGTTTTTGGAACAACTTCATCTTTGCCTTCTGCATCATCTCTCATTATTGACCAGGAGAGCAGTGATAGCAAAAATGGTCCTAAAAGGATGTCTGATCTGACTGAATGATCAATCGCCAAGTGGCAGTTCTGGTAGCGAAGACATTGACTGTAGTGGCAGTGATAGAGGAAGAAATGACCGTGGTACGCCCAGTGGCCTCAGTAGTCCAGGAAGGTGGAGGAAAGTCTGACATTGGAGGCATACTTAGAAGCATTGCTAGGGTTCAGAAAGAAAATTATGTCGGAGTCGGCGTTGTTCGGCTTTGCGGCAGCATAACAATGTCTGGGATTGTTTTGTTCACCAACCCATCCTCATTCTAGCTAGAGTATTGTTGTTGGCGAGACTTTTTTCTGGCAGGAAAATGAAGAAATGGAGATCATCACAACAGAAATGAAATTCAGTTGAGGAATCAGTAGTCTCTACAGCGATCTTTTCTCTCTGTATCAATTGGAGCAAGGGGCATACTTGCTAAGACTGAAGCCGCAGAACAAATCTGTCTGGTCTCTTGATGCTGTGCCATCTTTACTGTTAGCCTGCTATTCTTCTTATCTTTGGTCGGAGTGAAGGGGGAAGGCCAATTTGATTCTCAGTGTGTTGCTCTTCAACTGTGCAAATCACTTCTTTTATGTATTCTGGCCTATCTCAAATAATGATGCACTAACATTGTCACGAATCTTATTGGCATTCGGCATTTCCCCTTTTGCCAAGCTAGCTAGCTACAGAGCTTCAGTAGAAAAACAATAAAAGGTTTATGTGTTGTGCATGCGCGGCTATATACGGGCGATTTCCATGTGTCGTGCTAGATTTGAAAGAAGTAATTAGCAATGCCATCACGGCACACCCTAACTGAAAATTGTATAGTAACCCTAGAGTGGGCACCCACAAGAGCTCAGGATTATGAGGATGTGCATTTTTTTTTCTAAATATCTATATTGCGTTCATGAACCCCTAGAGAGAATACAGAAAAATCTTACATCAACACCTTCATAATCAATTTTTACTCCAAACTGGTTAACTTACTTGCAAAAGTGCAAGTTAGCTTAAGTTTAAAGTTACAAGTTTGGCACTTCGGGCCTAACTTGAACTTAAACTTGTGTTATCAAAAAATTCAAGCTAACTTGTTTTAAAGTCTCCTCGTCTGCATTTTCATTACACCCCTAGGTACATGCATACAAGGGCAATTTGCAATCGATGCAATCCGACATCTGCGATCCTTAAAAAAAAGCCGTTTCCTCCGCTGCACCAAAATCATGGCAATGGCGTTCGCCTTCCTATCCCACCTCCTTCAGACCACCAGTCTGCATTCCCACCCCCATGAGTCCACCCACACCACTCACATGTTAGTGTGGAAGCATTCCATACTGGCAATCTTGCTTTAGGCCGGTTTTCAGATGACGCAAATTGTTGAAATTTGATGCACATCTCAAGCCCCACATCAAAGCTGGCTGCCCATATATCGCCGATTCAACATACTGGCAATGTTACACCATCATCATTAAGTATCCAGGTTTGCTGGCGCAGCATCGAACCTCTCCGGCTTTGCAAACCCAACAGGGGATGCCAACAGCTAAAATCTTAAAAGCAAACACATCACGGAGAGAGCCCAGTATTATCTGCGTCAGCCTATCTTCCCAAATCAAACAAGATGATGAAGGAAGAATAAGAGTACCCTCCATCTCAGACAGAAAAATACATCAAAAGGAAACCAATCAAAAGGAAGAAGTGCACATATGGACGAAGAAGAAAAAAGCAATTTCGAACCTACTCTGGGTATATTACTAGCATCTCTGCAATTTGCAATCATGACAATCCCACCCTGCTCCATCCCGCAGAAGAGCCCACTTCCAAGCCAAGGATGGGTGATGACTGGAAGGACAATTGGATATTGGAGAGTCCAGCGTGCCCGCAGGAAAAAGAAAATTGTCAAGGTTGATTCAGCTGAACAGAGACAGCGAATAAAAGAAGTGTAAGGGCACATGGTAGTGATAATTTGAAACTTGATGTAGCTGAGGCAACTGTTGCGGTAGCTAGGCAAAAAGCAAGAGAAGGGAAGAAGTTTGGGCACAGCACTAGAAGAGTGGTTCACGGGAGACCGCATGATTGCTGTTGAATACGATGTGGTGGCAGAAGATGAGATTACCCACTGCTGGGTAGATATAGTGGACGCCCCAGAACAACGCCCCCTTGCCACAAGCAATGGTAATCTATCACCTCACAGAGAGACCAGACCTTGTTTATAAGATGTCGAAAACCCAGCACAAGCACGAAGCACGACTATCCCGGTGTGTTCCTACAACACATGAGGGCATATGATGTCCCATCATCCTAACTACATGTGAGTCCGGGATATAGACCCCATTACAGTTACGCTCATCAACAAAGTCAACTCACTGTCAAACTGATGGGAAATATTAAGCAACGTAGACTTCTCACTCCAGCAGTCAGACTTCACACCTATAGGGCAATTTTTAAAGCCTATCTTGCACCACTTACGGGTTACTCGCACAATCATTGGTCTGACAATCCCACCCAAGAATATGCCGTTTACATTTCTACCACACAAGGTCCAGAACAGAACCACAACGTGGACACATAGGGGACACCATTTGGAGATGATTAGGGGAGCCAATAACAGGCGACAACAAAAGTGTATGGATGATCAAGTTTGACAGCAAGGACAAGCTGACCTCATGGTGGGGAGTCCATGAGCATATGACGATGTTCAATGAACACACCTGCCCGGTAGAATGCGCACTTCTCATGATACAAAGACGGGTATATGTTGGAGAACAACAGTTCCAATGCCGTTGCGTTTGATTTACCACTCCTGAACCTTATTATCATGAATCATCACAGTACAGACATGGTGTTAGAAAACGGTGACGCAAATGTTCTGAATGATATGGGAGTGACAAGTTGATACGCATTCCAAACGATTGGACCCACAAAGATCCAGCTGGCGCGTACATGAGGGATCATCTCTTTATGTCAAGAAAACCTCCCATCTAGGGGAGCTTATAATATTAATATGTTCAAGTAAGCATTCAATTTACTAAGAAATAAAAGGTGAAAGTCCTTCTGGACCTTGTTTTGGCCGATAGTAGATACAGCGGCACGGAGTCAAAGCATTGAAATCATATCATTGAACTCAGGCTGTAGGTGCCCTGCATAAGGCCCAGATCAGTAAGCGTTAGAATG
>JALLOX010000369.1:0-13573 GCA_036939695.1 Thalassiosira ordinaria | reverse complement strand
TATTTAATACTCCACACAATCCAAAATCGTCAAGAAAGAAAAAATGTGAGGGCACAATCCCCAGCATCTATCTATGTACACAGACAGAGCGTTTCTCTTTCAGCATTAACGATTCACGACGAAGTTGGTCCGACGTAACATGCCAGTAGATTGTTGAACCTGAAATGTAATCGTTGAGCGAATAGTTTAAGACTCCACACTCCACACCTGCTCCCCAATCATCAATAATAATGATCGCGCAAATAAAATGTCTCCGGCCAGGGCTATGACTATCGTATCAGCTAAAGAACGACCGACGATATTTACCACAACATGAACATTATTATTAGCTACATTAATGCATGATGCATGCATTGCGAACATGCTTATTGAAGTTAAAGCTGATGCTTGAAAGAAAACATCAAATGCACATCCTCACAGTTCACAAATAAAAATATTCTCAACACTGATTTACCATTGCTCTCCTCACAACATTCAATACAAAAACAATCAACAACAACAAATATAATACCTCCAATTCTGCCACAGTCTCTCATGAAAAACATCATGGATACCGAGAAGCACGTCAGATTTGCACAATCTATTGAATCAATTACAATTTCAACGCGGCAAGAGGTGGTGCCAGAACTTACATGGTACACACAACATGACTACGGAATCTTTGGGCAAGCTGCTTTGAACGAGGCTAGAAGATTGAGAAATGTTATGGTAACAATGGTACCTGGGTCAAGTCTAGCTCACGAAGATTTCGTATCCTGTATAGGAATAGAGAAGTACCTTTCGCCAGTATTGTTGCGGGAAATCAACACAAGGAGGGAAGCACACATTGAAGCAGTACTTGCGGGGCAAGTGTTTGGCAACGTAGACATGGTTGCCTCTGTGTCAACAAGATGTTCTCTCTGGGCTCGCGAGAGATCGCATGAGTTAGCTGTCATCTACCATCGTCTACGCGAGTAAAACTGATAGAATATCGAGGGGGCATTGTAAATTTGATTCAAGTGAAAGTAGTGGAATATATAATCCTTCGTAAACGCTTGGTCAGGATAACCTCTGTTGATTCCTTTCTATGTTCTTTGTCTCCTTGTCCAAACTTCCCTTCGGTGTACTCGACTTGTAACCAATAGCAAAAACTTTCAGATTCGTGTCTGCTCCAGGTACAAGACTGATCACAAAAAAATTAAGGATCAATGGTAGGCGATGGCATTCATACATTTGAGTCAGAGTGGTATCAGATGGACAAGTAAGAGATCAAATGAATTCATCAAGAATAAGTTTATGCTCTATCAATGACTAGATGGATCCTTCTCCATATCCTGGCGTTTCTTGCAAATCCCAGCTTCGCGCGGGAAAATAGATGCTAATGCATCTTCCAGAGGCCAAAGCTGACTAAGATTTGAACCAAACTTCACCGCCATGCTTGCCTCGACTCGTTTGGCAACAGAAATTGCTCCCCATTTGTTGAAACATTTGACTGCATGAGCAAAGAACTGATATGACTTTCGTTGGAAACCTTGCCTGTATAGGAACAATCCGCACAGCTCACTCGCAACAGCTTCCTCATGCAGAAGAATGTGCTCATTTGCAGATTTGATAGAGCCCAAGTACAATTCCTCGGCCTTCTTGAAGTCTCCTGAAACTGACTCACACTCTGCCAAGAGTAGCAACGCCTTATTCTCAAAGTTCCATGAGCTATAGTCCTTAAGACTCTGAAACTTCTCTAATATGGAGCGTCCTTTTGTGACCCATTCGAATGAAGCCTCATCTTTTGTCTGACGAGCGAGTTGAAAGCAAATCAAACCCTCAAAGAATATGGCAAACAGTAAAAGTGGCCTGATAGGGATGTGCTTGTTTCGGATGACTTCAGATAAGCTAACATCCAACGAGGCAACGTTCTCATTGATATCACGGAAGAAAACCATCCTCACCAAATGATGAACGAAATTTATGAGCAATAAAGAAGAATCTCCTGCCTTTTGTGCTTTGGCAATGACCTTTGTCTTGCCTGGAATTCCATCTATGTACTCAGCTTGTAGGTTGTCCAGGCCATCAATGAGGACAGAGCATTGGACGTGCATTAAATGCAAGTAGTCTACATTGAAGCATACGTTTTCTCCAACTAATTTCAGAGCTAGATCTCGGCTTTTTTTCTTGGTACTCTGTAGACACCCTCCTGCAGCATAGCTAGTTGATATGGCCACTACGGAGTTCATTATAGCTGGTACAATTGCTCCTGCTTGCATTCCAGCTTTATGCCCGAGTTCATGGTATTGGGCAATTGATTGGAATGGGCAATTAAGCCAAAAGATTGTCTGGTAAACTGCATATACTTGTGACCGTAATCCAGGGGCATCATTCTTTTCCAGCAATTGAAGTGCCAGCCTTCCTATGTAACCGCAGGAGATTGCAAGGGATGTGAAGAATGAATGACATTCTCTCAATGAAGATAGGAAGGCTACGGACTCATAAGAGTACTTACCTAATCGGATTGCCAAGTCATATTGTAGAGGATCTCCACCTGACCATCCTAATGATGCTTGAGTTTGCCCATAATATAGAAATCCAATGAATGATCTCGGACAAGATCCATGCTTCAGCATTAGCTCGACCAGTCTGAGGCTTGCTGCTCCAATGAGAGTTTGCTGATGACAGAAATGACAAAGATGTATAACATGGGCGTAGATTTTCATCAACGTTGGTTGCTTTCTTTCTTTTGCACTTGATATTGCAAGAATGGCTTCATCTGCTGTGTTATGCAGTATGGCATTCATTTCTAGCATTGCAACTTTCAGCTGATCATTCCCCATGGGCCTGAGAGGCGGCTCTCCAAACTCCTTCAGTATATCAAGTGAAGTCTCTAGTGATCCCTGCGGGATCTCTGAATTTGTCAAAGCTCTTGTGGTAGAATAGAGACATAGCAACTTGTCATCAGAGCAAGTTGCATTCTTGAAGACCTCTTCAGAGTACTTTTTGACCTCTTCGCCTCGATTTGTTACTGCCGCAGCCTCAGCCGCAGCCTCAAACAAGCTGATGCTAAGGCGATATTCATCTTTCCAGTAATCCCCGTCTAGAAAGGAGATTCCGTGCTGAAAGAACTTCAATGCCGAGTGGTAGTCTAACAACTCAATGGCTTGTGTGCCTGCTTTCAAATTCAGTTGCGAAAGCAGAGCTCCTTGGCTCGGATCTGATAACGCACACTTTCCTCCGCGATTTACCTGATCCATTGCTACAAATAAAAGCTCGTTTGTAGAGTTAGCTTTCATTGTTTGGACGCATAGTGCAAGTCCAAACCGCATGTGGTTCTGGCGTCTCTGATCTTGAGGAATCGAGGAGTATACCGCTTGGTGGATCGTCCTGTGGCAGAATTGGAATTCCTTTTTTGCAACATTTTCTTTCAAGAACCCTTTTCTGGCTAGCTCAGAAAGAAGATGCCTCAAATCGACACCTAGGTCTTGTGATAGAATATCCAGAATGGAATAGTTCACGCTGGCTCCAATGCACGATGCAGTTTTTAACCCCATCTGCAACTGAGGATCAAGCCCATCCATTTTTCGCACAAGTAAAGCATTCATACTATCAACAAGATGTGTGGCTTGAATCTTTTGCAAGTCCCACGCCCATCTACATCTAGGATGGCTCAAGTCAACATAAATGAGACCTTCCTTCTTGAATGAATATATTAGCTGCCTCAGGAATACGATATTACCCCTTGATTTTTTGAAGAGAATTGATGAGAGTGCCCTAGTAAGGCGAGGAGTAAGATGCAACGTTTCTGATACAAGATCGTTTACTCCTTTTTGGGATATATTTTCCAGTTTGATTGTATTCAGCGAGAGGGCTGAGATGGAGTTTAGCCATATGTTGATAGTTTTGCTGTCAGTCGCATTATCTTGGTCTCTGTAGCAAAGGGCAAAAAAGACTGACCCACTTCCTTTAGCCCTTGACATTAGACTCTCAATCAGCTGAAGTGATGCAGCATCGGCCCCTTTGAAATAATATGGTTATGAAAAGATATTGTGAGCTTATGAGTATTAGAAAACACAAAAAGTCTTGCATTGTAGTTCTTACATTGCAAATCATCCAATAGGAGATATAAATGCCCTGGATAGCTTGTAGATATAACACGCAATAGTTCACCAAGCAGAAACTCCATGCTCGCCTCCGAGTCCATAGAGTTGGTTGACTTTGCTACACCAGGAGAAATCAGTTCGGACAGACTTGGCAAAATATCCACAAGTTGAGATATCTGGCTGCCTAGAGCATTCTCGAGCTCATTCTTTACTGTCTCCTTTTCCTTCTCGTTGGTATTGTCGTAGAACATATCGCAGAGTGATTTAAATAAAGACTCAATAACAGATAATGGTGGTACATCCTTCCCAAACTTGGATGTGATGGAGAACCCACCAGGTGAGAGCCTCTGGATGAATTGCATCAGTTTCGACTTTCCTACTCCCGCTTTGCCCGTGATAACTATACCACTGCACTTTCCCTGTCTGTTTTGTCGACACGTTTCCTCCAGTAACTGTACCTCCACTTCACGTCCATACAGCTTGTCCGGTACCTCCAGTATTTCAGGGAGAGGATTTGTCACAATGTCATCAAGAAAGAGTGAGGGGTTCTTCACCATGAGCTGAAGGTCGATTTGCAGATCCGCCAATGAAGTATATGCCTCCTCTCCGTCATGTATGAGAAGATTCTTGATCAAGGCACGGAGAGAATATGGGATGCCCATCTCCTCCAATCTACCAAGGCATTGATTGTGCATGTCTTGGTTCACAGATCTTCGTGATTTTTTCCTTGGGCGATTACTCTCTACATCATCCCCAGTGTCCAGGGTAATAGATTCCACAGACAGTGAAGAGGGTGCTTTGACGTCATCTTCCATGTGAGGCTTCTCTGTAGCAAACAACTCGAATAAAACAATGCCAGTGGCATACAATCGCGAAATGATACCTCCGGCATCTTGGTTATCCTGTGTATCACCGATCATGATGGCTACATTATTTTTGTCTGACATGATTATACCTTCATTGTTCTTTTGATGTATGTACCTATCATTCACGTCAGCTGTTTGAATGAAAATGTATTCGGCGGCAATTCTTGCAAGAGGAATGGGGCGTCCATCCTTATCTGCTTCCATGAGCACATTTACCAATTTTAGAGCAATGGGCAAAGCCAATTTCACATATCGTTCTGAAAATGGGTTTTGGGGATCCTCTTTTAGATTTGTAACATATCTTTGAATCCATTGTCGCATGGGGACTCCTTGGCCAAAGTGGACATCATGAGAGGAAGAAAAACGACGTAGGAATGAATTCACTTCTGTGTCCATATTCATATCGCCTCCTTCAAATATCTTTTCATGGCTCATCTTCAGTGGCATTATTTGGGTATTGACTGGACTAGCCTCTGAATCCACCTTCATGTACCCCCCAAAACCCACAGTGGCATGTCCGAGAGGCCTTACATTCTCGGTTGAAGCATTGAGGTGCTTCGTATACGATCGTTGCGGAACCTGCGGCTGAAAATTCTGGCTGTCATTCTGATTCCCAAATTGACCGAAAAGCACATCCGATTTTTGAAGTTGTTCATCCTGATTCAGTAGAATGCTCGACTCCACCTTGGATTGCCCGTCGTTTGTATCATCCGGGCTTTGGCGGTTTCCTGCTTCATCATTCTCTCGGCGTCGAAACATTGTACCTCTAGAGAGAGAGAGGGAGACGTTGTTCAAAATTAGCAGGAGCTTCTTTTCCTCTTTAGAATACTTTACAGCCGCTGGTATTTTGGCGTCCAACACCTTCCAAAGCAATATTTTTTATGGGTTATATCTGAGAGTAATAATTCAATTGTTGCGATAGAAATAACAACGGGCAGGAGAATAATTTTGGAAAACCAAAATGTGGCCGGCACGTGAATGATGTCTTGTTTGCAGAGGTTCTGAGCAGGAAGATGTATGACAGACACAGTCTTATTTCTACATGCATATGTATTTTTTGTCGCCCTGGAACAATTAAGAATGTCATGTAGGTTCGATTGAGTTCGCTACGGGAAATCCAGTCACATAATACGGTACTCACAAAAAGCGAAATGAAGATGATGACATATTATAGAGCGATGCAAGCCGTGATCCGTGATTGATAGACCTAAAAGTTAGTCCCTTAATGTGTTTCTGTCCCTGGATACTCCCATCCATCTCTGTTCTTTGTGCGAAGGTTTCTTAGCCACAGAACAACTAAGAATGTTATCTCGATAGGCCCACAGTACAGGCTCGATGTAGGTGCAGCGCTAGATACATAGTACATAGATTACACAGCTCTGTCTCGTCTCTCTTTTTTACACATTTTATGTACGTAGTACCACGAAAAATATGTAATTATTTAGGTAGGTAGAGTAGGATTTGCATCTCATCTATTATGTTGTTCATTCGGAGTACATAGCCACGTAAGTAGGAGGTCTGCATCTTTGAGTCTCCTTGTGTTCGGATTAATTTCGGATAACTATTTTCAAATTCATCATGAATTCATGTGTGTTCTTTTTCTCCGTGAAGATCACCAAGGATGCTCGCCACCATTTTTATCAATTTTTTCAAACCCAGCTCAAACCAAACGTCCCAAAAAAATGTGACCTGGGCAAAGCTGGGCGGGATCTGCGGGTATGTATACCTATGTACCATGGAGACGACACCGCGTGATGAAACTCTCGTTGAAATCTGTTGAAATTATTCACAACCTGGTCCCACCGCGCTGCTGGCTGATCCCGGCTTGAAGATTCAACGACCTGCTACGATTTGCTAATCAGCTCAAACCCAGGGGAATAATCCTCAAACCCGTATGTTTTATCCTACAGACACGAAACTACCTGCCTTCATAAGTAGATAGAAAAAACAAGGTCACAGCTAATCATCTTGAGACAACGCAAACGATTACCCAGCGTTAAGATTTTTTATCTTCGAATAAGAAGGCACGATTACATCATCCACTCTACCTTTAAAAGTACGTCAAAAAGACAGAGTTGAATTTCTACTACAACTTGAACTTCCAATTTCAATCAAATAATTTCACTGAGCTTACAAATCTTCACAAAAAATTCAATACATCGTATCACACTCACAATTTCAATTCATCCCAATCAGAACATCATCTCATCTTCTCATACACTCAAACTCAAACAGAATAATACTCACAGCTCACAGCTACATTGGTCCATCCAACATAAAAGCACTTAAGCCACAGCTTTACCATCTAATAGTCACCAGCGAAACAAATATTCGACGATAATCATGAACACCAACACGTCCAGGCGCGTTAGTTTTGCACCAACGATTGAAATCAACACATTTTCAACGCCACAAGATGAGGTACCAGAACTGAGGTGGTATGCCCAAGAGGACTTTCAAAACTTTTCACTGGCCACTTTATTTGAGGCTCGCAGACTGAGAAGTACCCTTGCGAGGATTACTCCTGATGCAAGCCTTGACAACGATAACAACGATCTTAGTGGATGTATGGGAATAGAGAACTACCTGTCTCCAGAATTACATGAAAGGGTAAAAGAAAGGAAGCAAGCACATATTAAGATAATACTCGCATCACAAAGGTTTGGCATCATTGAGGTTTCTCGTGTGTCTCGGCAGAGTTCTCGCTGGGCTCGGAAGAAGGCGCATGATTTGGCTCTCGTCTACCATTATCGTGGGTAGAAGGCGAAGGAAAGTTTAAGACCAAGAGCCCTTTTGATCATGGACATATTAGGTTGAGATGTGTAAAAATTTAGCCTGTTGTGTAACTCAGTACCTGCAGCTTTCAGAACATGCAAAAAATAAGTGCCAGATAATGAAAATCAAGCGATGTCTGCTATCCCCTTACTACATTACAAGCTTTAAGCTTTATACTTCCAACGAGAAAGTTATTACCTTCTGTCTCATTTTGACCACTTCCTCGGTGGTGATTCATTTAAAGGTCTTCTGTGTACTTCATTTCGCTGCCGTGCCTTCAACGCCATCATAGAATGTACTCTTATCATTCTCTTCCAGATACCCAAAATATTTCTACAGATCTGATTATGTTTCAGTTCTACTTGAACTCAAAAGCTCCATAACATGAGTCATCTTTTTTTGTACATGACAATTGGAGTATCATCGTAATCACAACAAAATATTGCAATGTCATGAACAAAAGACCAGCAGTGACATACCCTCGCAAGTTGCCATTAAAGTCTCAGTGAAGAGCCCGGAATCTCAAATTCAGATATGCAAGGTTGCCAGTTCTGGATTATTGGGCGCCACAAAAGTTACCGTGACAGCTAACATCCCAGATCCGGTCGAGATCACCGCTCCCAATTGTAAGGTTCGTGAGTATGAGATTGCCCTTGTTCCATCCACGATGTCCTCATCTCATGTTTGCCCGAAAGGAGTCGAGCTGCCAAAGTCTAGTTTGTACATGAGATCTGTTTTATCTCGGCTCAGCCAGGAAAGATATCAATCAAACAGTACTGGACAATAGTCTTCCACATTTGAATAGTAATCACCTTTTGCAAGTTTTAGATCCGATCGTGGGGTTTGTAAATATCCTAATACTAGGCTAGCACAATATCTGCTCACTTCTCTCCCTGTTGGTTCAATATCACTCTCGCATCTCATTGCCCTAAATCCAACTCCATACTACAGGTTTTGTACAACAAGTTCAAGAAGTTGATGTTGAGTGGCGCGATTGAATCAATGCAAATGGAAGTCAAATTGGAAACTGAGTAAGACTATGATGTGTCAACCCCAAAAAAACTCTCACTAGGATATTAGCATCATCAACACGAGATGATCTCCAAAAGTCCTTTTTGTGCATTTTGGCCTGGCTTCACAGTAAATCTCGATCCTCTTAAATCCTACCATGATACCATCCTTTCATATTCTTTTTTCGCAATAACCCTTGCAACGTTTGGGGCCATCGTATGTAGCAGCTCTTTTGTCTCTACACACTGCAGCTGCATCACCATGTGACTACTTCCATCCTTGCCACAATCAACATCCAGATGCCTTCTTGCCAGCATATGCCAGCACCTTTCAGTGGTGCCATTCTGCTAGAAGCATTTTACTATTTTAGAGCCAGAAAATATTCAAAGGATGCCACAAAAATAATGTCTCTGGATAAGCTTTTCTCACCTATCTAATTGGCTTGGCCTGTCCCAAATTATTTATCCCATAAAGTAAGACAGTTGCTATCCGAAAAGATATGGCCAGGCGTATTCATTTTGACTCCGAAGATTGTATTTTTGTCGTGTATTGTATTCATTTTAATTTTGAATCATGTATTTTTGTCATATAAATAGTCAGAGTCCAAATTTCTTATCATGCTTCATTATCTCTCCAATCATCTCTTGGTTCTTTGGTTGATTGGAAACTAGAAGCACGTTCACCCCTTATTACATGCATAATTGTCTCCAATCTGCCAAGTTGTGAATGCACAGTCCTCCATCTTCTATATTGTGGATTCAGATAGACAATGCAATTCAGAAATCCCTGAAGTGGAAATAATAGCCATGCAAAGAACTGCAGTGCAAATAAACCAGGTTCACCCTCCCGACCCTTGACATCCCCAATAATTTCATTGACTGCAAAAACTAGAAATGGCCAGATGAAGGAATTGAGATAGACTATGGAGTACAGAACCGCTTGTACTGCAACACTTTGTTCTCTTTTCAGGACATCGGATAATCTACGACCCGATCTACGCAAGGACCTTTGATTGGCTGCCCTTGTTCGTGAACGGACGGTGCAATAAACTGTGAATGTCCCAGCCAATCCAACTAATGCTGCCAGTATCAGACATCCAATGCCCGCCCAACCAATTACATCTCCCCTTTCGCCCCGGATGCATTCAACATCAGGATCATCCGCGCAATCCTGCGGTAGATCGTTAAAATAGCACACATGAATTAACGCTGAGGGGTTGTATGCCTCATAAATCAACCCAATCACTCCAATTGCAACGGGCAGTACAATTGCAAATGCACAGAGTGGCACTTCCAATCGCTTGAACTGACTTTCAACCCAACCATATCGTACTTTCATCAAGAATGATAACGATAGATAGGCATTGAATATTGATGTCATGAGCGGGAAAACAACAATGAAGAATCCCATTGCAGAACAGCTTTGAGTATTGCCACGGGCCCATACCAGACCCGATGTTCCCTCTGGCATGAGAAAGGGATGCAAGATATTGGTGAATGAGAATGCAATATCTGACACGGATAATGCGAGGAGTATCCTATGATATAACCGTTCTTTGAATTTGGATTTGGCATTGTGAATGATTATGGATGAGCCGAGGATGGACATACAGGAGGAGAAACTTGCAGCAATGACCAGGGTGTAGTATTGGGGAGGGGATAGGCCTGACATAATAATCGGTGCAAGGATCGATCAGTATCTTTTTCTTCTCCCTTTCCTCGGGCACCGGTACCAGCAACTCAGCAACAACGCTCCCGGGTGCTATTTCCCGGCCAGATGAAGGTCAATAAAGGGCGAGACGGCGAGATACTCAAGGCAACCACTGCAATTTCGAATTGAGCATGCCATATCCATAATTACTGCAATCATGCACGCTGCACGCTCGCTATGCTATCTACCGCACGCACGGAACTATGTACCTACCTATTACCTACACGGTATGTATGTAGGTTCTGCATTTTAGGTATGGTAGATAGTGTCTTATCAGATAGCACAGGTAATATCGTAGCAGGCCTATTAGGCCTATTTTAGTTCATTCCTCAAGAGAGTGAATAACTACCAAAGGCCTATTAACCAGTACCACAGTGATTAATAGCAACTAACAACATATGAGTACCAATAAAAATTCTATTTCAACTGGGACTGAGACCTGGTGAGATGTGATGAGAGTGTTATTTTTTGTAAATAGCAGGGTCCTCGGATTCCATTCCATCATTATGAGGACAATGAAAAAGTTCAGCAAACGATCAGCTCAAAATCTCCAGAATGTGCCAATGGCAACTGCTTGGACCACTTCCCAATATCCAATATGCACCAACACTCAACATTACCAATCATCTTGCCCATCCTCAATTTTCTCCATGTCATCTCCTACCATGCCCTCTGCTCTCTACCGTATCATCCGTGAGAAAGCTGTTTGTGGGGGTATGAATATCTGCAGGCCCTTCTCTCCTCCGAATCACAAAGTATGCGAGTGGTAGGTGGCGATACTCCTGTTCTTACTCTTACCAAACAGGACCAGCAACTCTCGTTGCCATCAATACGCTGTTAGCTACAGCATCACCACTGGATGATACCACTACACCTTATTACAGACTTGTGTGTCTGCCTTGAAGGATGAGATGATGTGAGCATGAATGAAAGTAATCAAAAGGTTACCAAAAGGAAAAAATATCATCGCGCCTTCGAACCAGAGTGTGATGTTGCTCTCCTTAAGAGAGCTCCCAATGAGGTAGCTCCAATACCGGGTGTGAAGCAGATAGACCCCAGTTACTGACATGTGTCTAGATGGGACTCAACTCTGTTTTAAATTCGAAACAAGTAGGATTAGCTGAGCTGTTAATTATCTTAAACAATCCTAGTGACTAGTGAGTCTCACTAGTCAACACTGGCCACAGTGGCCTCTTGCTATACCTCAAGCTTATCGTAAGAAGAGCAAGGTTGAACAGCTGTAATTTTGACGTGAAATGAAATAAGCAAATCAAGTAAAAATGAGGATTTTTCATGAGATGGAACTTATTGCTAATTTTTTGAAGGCAAAGAAACCAAATGCTTGCTTAAGTGCATTTGAGGCAGTCGTAATCCTGAGTGCGCGGAAAATGACACACAACTACATATGATCTAAGCAGCTTGCCCACTAGAGTTGTATACGAAGATAAACGATCTGAAATCCGAATAAATTTCACTAATTTTTCTTTTTCGTGTCGCGCCATCATGAACACACGAAATATAAATACAGCACTCAAACGGCAGCGGCAGCGGCAGCGGCAGCGGCAACGGCAACGGCAACGGCAACGGCAACGGCAACGGCAACGGCAACGGCAACTAACAGCAACAGCAACAGCAACAGCAACAGCAACAGCAACAGCAACAACAACAACACAAAAAGAGACATAAATCCAAATTCTATCCAAAAGAGGAATTAGTATGGAGTTGTGAGATATGGATTTTTCATTCACGTTGGACAAGCATCAACCGTGGCGAAAACAAACCACCCCACCACACTGCCCATCGCGGCAAAAAGTAATCAGTGGCATCATTCCGATGATGCACCCATTACGGATCTTGTTAATTTATCCAATCTTAGAGGTGCAGTGTGATTGCTGTGGAACCTGCCCATTCTCTTGGCTGCCGGTAGCAGCCACGGTGACATCCAATGTTACCGGCAGTAGCCCAAATTAAACTAAAGGGTTATTAATACTTTGAACAACAGTAGTGTGTCTTAGTTTCAATTAATTTTTAGTTTGTAAATATTTTCTGTAATTCAACTATTGGCGATCATTTTTTCAACACCAGTCGATGTGCGATAAATGATGGCAGAATGTCAACAACCTTACCCTTCCACCCCCACTTTTCTATTCCTAACTTTTCTTAGCAACTTCATGGGCTTTCCAAAAAGCCAACGGTCACCCCTGTCCCCCATGATCCCCCTGAGGGAAAGCGTTTCGGACGCCGTGGCTCATTTTGTTGGTGAAGTACGCTGTTTCGTGTTCATGTTTTGTGCTGTTGTGCTCTGTTGCTTGGGTGCATGTTTGCTTTGTGTTGTGTTTGCGTTTTGTGTACCTGATGCCGAGAATAAAAGTACCCTAATTTTAACCATTGATCAATTAAGCTTTGGAACAATAGGTCGTCTTTGCATTGGCAGCAAGGACCACTTGGAGTTGGGGTTGGGCCAAGTATGAAACGTTCTCCTGATTGCCATCTCATAGATCAGGAGAAACTCTTTACTTGGACATATGAATGGCTTAGTGCTCCTCTAGGCCAGTGCAACTAAACCTAGCTTGGAGGTTGATTGTCTATATAAGTATTTGTGTAATATTTTTGTCGTGTTGAGTGTCCAATTTTAGGCAGTTCCCTACTTAGCCAGGATTGCAACTGTCCTCTGATGCGCTCCCACTCTGTGAGCAAAGAAGAAAGAAACCATGGACGATCGCTGAAGTGGTCCCTCCGAAGTCTACCAATGGTGATATTGTTGAACATACCTTGGTTCCTCGACCTACAAACACAACTACAATTGTCTACACAAAACAAGAGGCAGTAAAATTCTTGTGCAGACAAAGAAGAAGACGGGGCAGCGTAACTTAATGATGGAAAAGATGATTTCTCTTTGACAGGCTCCTACATCTGTGAAAAGTGGTGGTTGCAAACATCCAATGACAATGGATGACATTGACAAAAATTCTATCAGTGAAAATGTGGAGAAGATCATTGTGCGGACAGTATTGAAAAGGCTCTCCTTGAGGCAAGAGGCAAGAGGCAAGAGGCAAGAGGCAACAGCAAATGTTATCAAATGATACGGTTGCTGAACCTACTATGGTTCGTTAGGCACAAGCAGCCCATTTAGCAAAGAGTCTC
>JALLOX010000368.1:0-12068 GCA_036939695.1 Thalassiosira ordinaria | reverse complement strand
AGATTTCAGTTCATTTGACTTTTCTTAAGCGGCGAAAGATATTGTATCATCAAAGATAAGATAATAATCAAACAAAAATAGCCGCGTCTAGGAAAGACATTTAAATTAGAATCTGTAGTTAATATTATGCTGGTAGAGATTAGGGTTTATTAACCCTTAATCTGATATGCTGGTAGAGATTAGGGTTTATTAACCCTTAATCTGATTTTGTCAGTTGCAAGCATAATAGATAGCTTGATGTCGCAGGCAGCTCAGGCAGCGGCAGCGACAGCGGCAGACAACTTTCACTTGAACTTCTTGATGATGATCGCAACGTGCGATTGCTACGATGTCCTTCTCCTACCGCAATGAAGACGACGAACCCAGTTACACCACCAATATCACCGGTGTAGCCTTCTCCAATCAGACCATTGTCATTATATCGACACTGGGTTTTGGAGCACTTGGATTGGCTCTTTTTCTAATATTGCGGCGTCTGTCCCCCGCAGAAGATGATGCCGGTGATCAGGAACAAAAAGGGGATGTCTATGGAGAAATGCTGGATCAATCGGATGTCGCCACGCTGAATCGAGCTCAGCGACGGGCAAGGGCAAAGTTCCGCATGAAGAAAGCTCGGCGTGCGGTTCCTGTTCCTGTGCAAGAGGCTGACGGCGCTGCCGGCGTTGGTGGTGCAGCGCAACCGATGGGAGAGGCTGGTGCCATTAGAGAGAATGAGGGGAACAATGACTTGGGAGATGCCAATCTCAGCCGAAAGGAGCGTCAAAGGGCAGCCAAGGCAATGGAGCGCGAGGAACGAAAGGTCTACGCAAAAGAAGCAAAATTGTGGCGAGAGAAGAAACAATCAACAATGAAATCTGAGGGCAGCAGTTGTGATGGCAGAGACGATAGGGATGAATGTCATCAAGAAGCTAATGAATTTTCCTTGGAAGAGATATTCCCAAGAAGCGCAAACGAGCATGATGACTTATCTGAGTACCTCTTCTGGGAATCTATTGTGAAAAATATCAAGCAATTAAATGAGAGTTCTGCTGATATAATATCAATTACTCAACAAATTCCAAAAACAACAATACGCGAGTTCATTGAAAGACTGAAACAAAATGGATCAGTTTCAATTGCAACATTGGCGGATGAATTTGGGATCTCATTTGAAGAAGCATTGATTGAACTTGAAAATAACGTCAACAAAAAGCACGGTATCGTTGGTATCCCACATGACGGCAACTTTGTTTACGTCTCGTTGGAAATGATCAAGGAGGCAACAAAGTTGGGGCAAAATGCTGGAAGAATAGCATATCCAATAAGATAATACATGAGATAAATTTGCGGTTCACGTTCAAAAGACGTCATATTAGAAGTTACAATGCATTCATTTCAATTGGTTGAAAAAGGTTGATACTTTCGTTTACCGCAAATTTCAGCTTGAAACAGCTGAACATGCTTCATGTTCAACATCAACTCACTTTACTACAAGTCACTGATTGCCGTATAAAAAGGTATTGGAGGGTAGGTAGTCACTGACAGTGACAAGCATCTCAGCTCAAACAGAATGGTTCCTCTGTGAATTTTCTGCTGAGAGAGGGCGCAAAATAGATTGCTTGAAGTAGAAGGTTGATTCAGGTGTGTTGTACTCGATCAGCTGAAAAATGATGTTTACACTATTTATAATATTTTTTGTTATCACCCACTTGAAACTGAGGAGCCTGTCCAGCCCTCAACTCCTCTAACTATTGTTCTACACCAACTCTAGAATAGACCAAACATCTTCTTCTTCGGCTTCTCCTCAGTGGTCTGTCCCTTAAGCTGAGCAACAGTAGGGGCTTTGTAATTCTTGGCAAACTTACCAGGTTTGGGGTTCACAGCTGGGCCTTCTCTGTCACGTGCACCAGTCCAATCCAAGCCCTTTCCGAAGCCAAAAATGGAAACAGACTGCTCCTTCAAGAAACCTCCCTCAGCATACTCCTTGTCGGAGTTCAACCACCTGACTTTCTTGGCTCCCTTGATATCAGAGTTGTCCCAGGAGCCACCTCTTTGCATGTACTGTAAAGAGATATTTGCGCATTCATGTGAGTTGTGACATAAGAATTTTCGTCATAGACAAGAGGTTGATATGGATGCGAAATCGAGTCTACTCACGGGAATATCTTCAAGCTTGATCTCGCCCTTCTTCAGGCGCTCTTCAGCTCTCTCTACCGGCATCATGTGCGTAGCTTCACCCCTCTCCAAGGCCTCTTGGAAACTCTGGAAAGAACGCGATTGGAATCCCTTGGGACCCATGCGTCCCAAGTTTTTCTTGGCTAGTTCATCCTTCTTCTTCTTCTCCTTGGCCTTGAATGAAGCCCAGGACTCTTTGGTGAATCCACTTGGGATGTACTCGTAGAGGGAGGTGCTGACCCTGGCTGTACCAGCCGTGGAGATGGGTTGCTGAAAGGCAGTAGCTGTGGCCAGGGCCGTTGCAGCGATGGTCAACGTAACAGTCTTCATTATTACAGCGGGGTGTAGAGAGTCAGTGTTATTGAAGAAATGAAATTATGGCAACAGGTGTGAGGCAGTAGGAGGCAGTGCACCGCACAAAATCTCCAAGAGGAAGACTCTCTGTCCACCTTCTCAATCTCAACCACGCCGCCGGGAGCGGTGTGTTCTGTTTGCCGGATGGCGGCATTGCTATTGGAAATGGACGTGTCCTGGACGTGGCCAGAATGATGTGGACGGAATCATCCCGTATCCCATGGTTATTTTTGAGTGGGGGGAGTTGGGAAGATCCTCTGAGGTGGTGGGGCTAGTGATTGGAAACTTCTTCTTTTTGGTGATCAGCATTAAACTTTGGGGAAATCTTGTAAAACTTATTTTAAAACTTTTGAATAAGTTTGGAATATTGGATATAAAACCTGCATTTTTATGTCCAATAATGGACATATTTTAATTTTACCCCCATATTTGGATATATTGATTTGGTTGTGGATATTTTGTACGCGTTCCCGCCAAAACTTAATATCGAGTTTATTATTGTGACAAGAGTTAGCAAACTTTGGCGGAAACTTCGGCCAAAGTTTGCTGATAGAAGTTTGTTCTTAGAAAACTTCCAATCACTAGGTGGGGCATAAATAAATTGTTCTTGCTTGAGTGGCGATACCAAATCCTCGCATGTGAATATCGCCAAATGGAGAAATAAACTTGCTGCCGACGACGCGACATGAACATGAATAGGTACCACCACGCCCGCCACACGCCACGCGGGTCGCGGTGTAGGGTGTAGGTTGTAGGTCCACCAGTCACGTAGGTCATACCATAAAATAACATTGCTTGCCATTGCCTCTCTGCTGTCTGCAATGCTTGAGCATCACAAAACAACATCGCCATGATTGACTGCGCTGCTTTTATGAACAAGTCTAAAGTCGATCCAAACATTACCTAGCCAGTTTGCCTTTAACACCAAGCCTACAGCATCAGAGAACAATCTCACCATGGTCAATCACATCAGGAACACTGCTGCATTCCTCCTTGCCGTGGTTGGATACATGTCAAGTTCTTGTGAATCCTTCTCCGGCGTCGTACCCACAGCTTTAGTCAACCCCACACGTCAGCCGTCGTTGTTGCGTCAACAAGTACCCTCGGTCCACGAGCAATGGGAAATAATCGATGAATGTGCGGCTACTGGCCAACCAGCAGACAATCTTTACGAATCTGTGAGGTACATTGATAGAAATGCGTTAAAATTGTACCCGGATATATCTACGAAGGAGGAGTTGTGGGAACGGGCACATGGTTCATGGAAGTTACAACTAGCTACAGGAGGTGGAAAGTATACAAACTTCAAGCCTGTTCCCATTTTTGCCTATGCAATGATTGATGAACACTGCTTCGGGAATGGAGTTGGTTTCAATCAGGACAGCATCATTCTGTCGTTACTAGGCCCTCATCACTTCAATGCAAAGAGAAGACAAATGGGTATTGGAATAGATGATGTATATCTTTTTTCAAATGAAGTGACGGGGTTTATGCCTGAATTTATGGCGGATGATATGGGACTCGGCAAAACTCCTGAGGACTATCTTAGTAGTAAGTCTCGGATGCCAACATTCACAATCATAGGAGCCAGTGAAAGGTCCTTGATTGCAAGGGGAGGATCTGGCGGCATTGCGATATGGACTAGACTAGACAAAGATATCCGGCCTGCTGCTTATGGAATGGAAAACCTAACAGCAAAAGACTAAAATAATCTACTGAACATTTAATCCCCGCTTCAACCTCAGTAATGAATTCCAGACCAACTAGTGAAAACAAGCTATTTCTGTATGTCTCCGATGTTTTGTTTTGTGCTGGACTTCACGAATACGTAATATTTGCCAAGAAACTTTCAGTCACAAGCTGTGGGTAATTAATTGGATTTTTTGTCTGTGGCGAATTCTTTGTGGAAGTTGTTTTTGTTTATTGAGCTGTCCCATAACGCGCAGTTCCGGCACCTGAAGTGTATTCTGCAACCAAAGGGTGATTCGTCATTTTGTAAACTTTTTCCAAGTACGCTATGGCATTATCATCCTCGATCATTGTCTCATCTGCAAACAAATCATCTACTATGACAGCAACTTGATTTTTTTGCAACACCGCATCTCCGAAGAAGGAGGATGTTGAATTAATTGCTGCCAAAGAAGAATCGAATTAATTGATGTCAGTCTACATCATGGTTGGCATTTTGGGTGTACTCTACTTGTGCATGATGATCTCACCTTCCAACACTGCAACGAGTTCTTCGCGGCTTATACGGCCAGACTTTTTGTAATCATATACTTCAATAGAAAATTTGAGCTTGGTTGCAACATCCATCACCGATGCCAGTGGACCTATCCCAGCAAAGAATTCAAGCTATATCATATGCACGAGATTCACAAGTATGCACAGATATTCAGCTTCCAATACACTCTTTCTGCTCTTACAACAGTAATAAGGGAAGAACTATGCACCATATAATACGCACTCACTGGATCTACCCAATCAACTCCATTCTCGTCCCACATGACAAATAACTTCTCCAATACCTGATAATCAGGCTCCGGTGCTATATTTGTTTCTGTCATGGCATCTAAAAAGTTGGCTCGGGAGAGCTGATAGCCAGACATAGTCGGCACATCTTTTCCCGTTTCTGACACTGAGATGCACTTGTCACGTAGTTTGAGAAGTTGTGGTTTTGTTAATCTCATCATGTGCGAGAGGGCCGAGACGGCCATGCGGTTCGATGGCTTGGATGCGTCGTTGCCCATCCTTAAGATTTTACTTCGAACTCAAATCTGGAAATTGTGTTAGCGCTTTCAGCTTTCAATAAAGCCCGGTGGAATCAACCCTCTCAACCTCCCTCTTTCTCAGTCTGCTCTTACGCTCTATCGTAGGTATCTCTTATCTTTTGCGCTCTGGTTGATATCAAATAAATTGTTGCTGCAGTCTGTATTGTGCTGTCTCTATTGAGTGACTTCCATCTCCTTGGATCAGACCTATTTACTTACATTTACATGAAAATCATCAACGCATCGTCACCATGGTTTGTCGGCGGCAAAAAACGAAAGCAGTATCGCCGATAGATTTCACGATTTTTTGGTATTAATCTACATACGTAGCTAATGTACTATTCCGCAAGAGAGACAGCTTCAATCTAATTAGGTATACTTTAAGTAAAATAAGTTTAGTTTAGTTTTTATATATCTATTGTAGTTCACTTTAAATATTCATATAATTTTATCTACCTATATCTTAATAAAAATTAAAATATATTATTTAGTTAGAACTAATATTCCGACATAATATCATTGCCAAAAAGTAAAGAAGTTCTGCGGCGGGCGGCGGGTGCTCGCTGGTGATGCGATGGTAGGTGACCGACGATGAAATTCTGCCAGCCTCCACCAGCCACCAGCCATCTGCAACTTCTCCAACTTCCAACACACTTTCCAATTCCAATGCTCATCTGACTGCTCCAGCAATGCTTGGGCAGCGCACGATCTTGATTTTGGTAGGATAGATATTGATAGTGATAGTAGAGCAGTAGGCAGTAGCACAGGGTGATCGAGACCACATAAAATTCTATTTCCGAGGATAGAAACCTTCGTCCGCACGTTTGCCCTTCCAATTCCAACCATGATGTGCTCGTCCGCTCTCTTCCTTGGCTTTGCCATCCATGCTTCTTTTCTACTGTCATTTTGCCACCCCTTCGCCGCAAACCGCAACCTACACGGCCGCCAACATGCCATTACACCATCTTCCTCATCGTTGAGGTCACAAATATTGGACTTCGTGGAGCCCTCCACTGGAGTGCAAGTGAAACTCATTGGCGCCATGCATTACAACCCTGCCTCCATCAAACTTGCCACAGATAGTATCAATGAACTCGCCGAGCAGGGCAAACTAGGCTCCATCATCATTGAGAGCTGTGATATTCGTTGGAATGCAACGCTCGAGAACGAGATGGTTCGCGATGCATTGTTATCTGAGATGAAGGCAGCGCATGATTTGGGAATCAAGTATGAACGTCCCGTGGTGCTAGGAGATCAGCGAATCAATATCACGGTAGCCCAGCTGAAGAATGGTGCGAAGGAGGCAGTGTTGGATATGCTGCAGCCGTGGAACGGAGGTTGGGGACGATTGGTCGAAAGCATTTCCACTGCGCGGAAAGAGGCTGTTCCTGTGGGGGATAAATTCCTCGGCCTTGAGTCATTCTTTGACCCCAAGCTTCTAGCAGCGGCACCGGTTTCCTTCATCAAGTATCCGCTGTCGTACATGGTGAAGTCTCCAGTGTTTGCAGCCGCAGTTGGAACGTTGATCCTTTTGGGTGGAGCTGATTCATCTGATGCTTATGTCAGTGATGCCGCCAGCGCAACAGATATCCTTGAGAGCCTATTCCTTTCAGTATTGGAAACTGTCATATTTGCGCGTATCTTTTTGAAGGAATTGCTTGCTGAGCGTAATGAGATTTTGGCAGTGAACATTGTAAGTTACATTCTTCTTTGATCATCATGGCATCTGTTCCATATTATTCTCACAATATTCGTGTTGTGCAGGTTGAGCAATGTCGCAATTATGAAGTGGGTGGTGATAGTGGCTGGATGGATAAATTCTTTCAGTCAGAAAACAGTGGTGATAAATCTGTTGGTGCGGTATATGCTCCAGGAAGTGTGGTAGGAAAGCCTGAAGACGGTGGCAAGGTGGTTGTCGCTGTCCTTGGTCTTGTAAGTTATACTCCCCTTTGGTCATCATGACATCTGTTCCATATTCTCACAATTTTTTTTTTCTTCAGGCACATTGCAATGGGATCAAAAAATTGCTCACTGAATAGAGAAAAAGTCTATCTGATTTGCATGTCTATGTTGTGGTTGTTTATTAGGAATACTATTGTAATGGGATCTAACGAATCCTCGAAACCACGAAGCTGACGCCTCAAAGCTGACCGTCGCTACAGGAAGTGGCCTGGAGATACTGATATCACATGCGAAGCTGGGTTAATGGACCATCCATCAGACTTACGATGAAATTACATGTTTGATAGAACAAAAAGATGCTCACTGAATCGATTTACTTTTTCTGATTTGCATGTCTTGTTGTGGTAGTTTATTAGGAATACTATCTTGTGTCACTCTTGAATAATAAAAATATTTACCAATAGAATTGAAGTTCACATTATTTCATTCCTTGAATATCAATTCATGTACGTGACATGTTATGAAAACTAACAAGCTCACACAAACAGGGCTGAGCAAGAATTAGAATCAAGACGGCGGTTGGCAATAATATGTCAACAGATCATAGTCTGGCTTGACTTCAGGTCTAACTCGAGGATATTTTTAGGTTGTGAAAAAGTCAAGTGCTGTCCTCGCATCCCAAATATTATATGTATTCAGCTGATGTGGGAGGTTTGGTTTTTGTCGAGGAGTCCGCGCCTTTCTTCATTTGATTGGGTTACCTCTGATGCTCTATAGAGCCGCTTCTTTGCATCTGCTAGCAACTCCAGTATTTCGCTAACCTCTTGCCCAACCCTTGAAACAGACTGTGCTTCCATTTCTTTTGCAGTGTTGGATAGGAATCTCGAGTAAGCCGCAGTGCAATATTCACAACAGATTAATCCACCAGGACCACCATCTGGGCAGGGTTTGAAGGTCGGCTCGTCCTCTACGGCACCTCCCTCTGGGTCGTCTATGCCCTCATTGCTGCCCTTGAGATTTATCTCTTCAGATAGACTAGCTGCTTCCGGGACGTCCCCAAGTCCTGCTTTTGAGAGCTCATGCTGCCACTTGTTTACTCTACGATTTTCCGCGCGCCATCTTCTAAATAAGCAGATCGAGATGCATTCATTGCACATGGGAGTATCATCAGGCTCATTTTCACGGATGATGACTTGCGGGTCTTTCAGAAGCTTAAGAGGACGTACACATGATGTGAGGCGCAATGCAAAGTGAAAATATTCTTCACCCAAAAGCAAGGGTGCAATTCAAGTAATTTGCGAGAATCAATCACTCACCATTCTTTTGTCCAAGCAGAGTTGATGAACAGAATTCTTGCAAAAGTCACAATTGATCAAAGGTGTTTCTCCGGGATTTTTGCACAGAGTGCACTGTGGTTCATGGGTGCCACGAAAGCGGTTGATAGTCGGGTATCGACCAGATTCGCATTCCATCGCCAGCACTTGAACGTCGATGACAACACAGTTTTTGTTCTTGTTCATCAACGGCCGTTGACTTTTTTTGTTAATAATGCTGCCTTCGGTTGCAGATGCCTCGGGCGCCGTTTGGATTTTACTAATGGCTCCCTTGCCATCATTCAGACTCTTATGCGAACCATCAGTAATTTCTTTTTCGCGGATATTTGCTCGAAATGTCTCGTTATTTGGAGTAATAACTTCCTGAACATCTATATCATTCAAATCCGTAGGCTCGCCATAAGGACGCGCTATTTTGTGACGGTTGTTCCCAACAGATGCTGATGCGCCGCCAGTATTGCCATTGCTTCTACTGCCCATGGCAGATGATCCAGCACTGTTTTCCTTTTTGCGCTTTGCTTTCTTGCCATCTTTCAAATCATCCAGTTTTTTGTCATGAAGCTTATTCCTATGCAAACTATCACCATGTCTAACGCCATCAGATGTTAATGATCCAGCAGTCGTCTTGCTGTTATCATTTTCTCGTTTGGTATTATACAGTTCATTATGCACCGGTTCAGGAGGTGCAGGACGAGGCGAGGCATTCAAGATGGACTTGCCATTCTCTCCGTCCCCAAAGCAACCGCCGATAGTATTGCTGCTGCTAGTGGAAGACAAAGGTATAAGAGCGGAAGGGTGGGGCAGGTCTTTCACTGGCAGATTCTCTGTTGATACTGCTTTCTTGGAAGTAGAAATATTTGAGCGTGTAGGCTTGACTGCAGAATTTTCGTTTTTCAACTTCATCTTCCTCAGTCTTTTCCGCAAGCGTGACTTTTCAGCTCTTTCGGCATAGCCTTCCTCTTGCTTTTTCTTGTTGTAGTGGTTTCTGTTCTGAGAGCCTGTGGAGGAAGAGCAGTTTTGTTAGTGATTGACATCGATATTCATTGACATTGAGCCCTAACACCGCACAGCCTTCTTTTGCAGCCTTACCTCGTCTAAACCCAAGAGATAAATATATTTCTGGGTACATTGTTGAACGTTGGGCATTGAACACAAGCCATGGCGGCATTCTGTGCTTCTTAAATTCTTTGATTTTGTGAGGATTTCCAAAGCTGGGAGGGATATCTTGAATTGTTATCAATTTCGGCTTGTTAGCTGGAATAATGATTTGCAATAAAATCTTTTCATATTCAAACAATAAGTATTCTCACCCTTGGCTTTGATATCGGTAGGCTTAATAGCAGCATGCAAACTTGTCAATAGCGCATCGTGGCAATTTGAGTCCAAAAGAGCTTTGCTTTCAATTCCTTCAATCTGCTGCAGTTGTTTTTTCTTTTTGTCAGCATCATTTGGCTTACAAGAAAGCAGGTGATACTTGAGGCCCGTATTGTTAAGGTAAGCTTTACCGCAGATGCTGCACTGATATTTGAAGCCGGAGGAATTATACTCTTTAGTAAGCTCCCTCCGCGCAATGAATAGGCGCATTGGAACTGTCTTCTTCTGATGCCTTGCTTTTGGATCAGTATGCTGGTGGGTCATGATGCCATCACTTCCAGACCCCACAATTTTCCGTCTTTCATCCTCGATTAGTTTGCACTCAACAATGCGGTCAGGATAATGATCTTTAGGGGAGCATGGATCTACTTCGTCAAATGTATCAATTTTGTTGTTCCTTCGCTTGAAGTCATCATTGCGGCACCCCCAGGACAATCCCTCGTTAAGAATTTGTTTGGTGGAGAGGGATTTGCAGTAAAGGTCCCATACTTTCTTCTGCATGATTGAGGTACCGGACTTTGTGCTTTTGGATTGAAGATACATCATCTTCAATTCTTCTCGTCTGTAGCGTCCACCAGCAGCTATTTGGTCAACAACACGTTTCTTTCTTTCGCAATACCTTTCCCGCCTCTTCCAAAAGCTTCTCGCAAGTTTTTGATCAATCTTTGTCTTGTGATGATTGAGTGGTATGCGTTCATCTACAATGACCTCCACAATACCAAACTTTGTGATAAACTTTGATCCTGACTTCAACACTTCAAACTTCTCACCAGCCTTTCCAAGAGAGGAAGATTGTTCATCTGATGGAGCGTTTCCTTTTTTATCCTTATTTTTGGGTTTGTTGTTGGTAGCCCCAGCTATATTTGCAGACACTGCCTTTGAAGATGACCTTTTGCGACGTTGGCCCCTCGGGGAGGATTGCTCATCTGATGGAGTGTTTCCTTTTTGTTCCTCGTTTTTGAGTTTTTTGCTGGCAGCCCCAGCTATATTTTCAGACGCTACCTTTGATGATGACCTTTTGCGACGTTGGGCCTTTGAGGAGGATTGCTCAGCCGATGGAGAGTTTCCTTTTTGATCCTTATTTTTGTCTTTTTTGCTGGCAGCCCCCGCAATCTTTTCAGACGCTGCTTTTGAAGATGACCTTTTGGGACGTTGGGCCACTGGGGAGGATTGCTTAGCCGATGAAACTTTTCCTTTTTGTTCCTCATTATTGGGTTCGTTGCTGGCGGCACCAGCAATATTTTCAGACACTGCATTTGAAGACGATCGTTTGGACCGTCTGGGACGTTGGACCTTTGTGGGAGTTTTGTTTCCTGAACTTGGAGATTCATCTTTCATATTGACCTCTTCCGTTTGAACCCCTCCTACATTATTTGCCGGTTGGCACACTTTCGTCTCTGTAAAACGAGATAAAAATAAGGTCATTTCAATGACCAATGAGAACACTCCACCCATTTTATAGAAAAGTATGCAGATCATAGGCAAATTTAATAGGCACTAACCCAGGTGGATTGCCAGCTTATTCTTCACATTTTCAGCGTTCCCCTTCTCTACTATGCCCATACTATCATCTTTGTCAGCAACGTCAACTTGGTTATTTGATTCTGGTTGTTGGCACACTCCCCTGTCTGACACGATGTATCATACAAAATAAGAATAGTTGAGTGCTCTGCATAAGCCGCAAAATAGATGGCACACCTTCAAATTTCTCACCTAAATGATATTTGAAACCTCCCCTCGATGCAAAACTCTTCTGACAATGAGGGCAGATATGCCCTCGTTTTTTCTTTGGTGGTGGTTGATCGTCCATGCTCACAGAGCTTGCTGCAGTGATCTCTCCAGCATCTTCTCCAGCGTTGTCTTCGCCATCAGGGTCATGAAATATTCGCCGTTCTCCTTCAGCAGGTGACTTGATTACAGCATCTTCCTCTTGACAGGAGTTGATAATAATATGAACTCGTTAAATAATGATCGTTCGGCGTCCTTTTCTTATGGGGAGGGGTCTCTCTGATGCACCTTTGTCGTCGACCCTTCTGAGGGGAGAGAGCCGATGGAAGACGATCCCTTGCATCAAAAATGATGTTGCGCTCGAACAACACCAACACCAATTAGAGTATCAAACGCATAATGAATACTCAATCCGTCCCACGGAAAAAGTAACCGCTAGACTCTAACCTCT
>JALLOX010000367.1:0-13253 GCA_036939695.1 Thalassiosira ordinaria | reverse complement strand
AATAATTTCAATTAGTTACCTAGATACCTTATCCTGTCGGTGCCTTATCCACTTTTTAGTGCTGTTTCACTCGCGGGACTACCAAAATGAAGTGCAAGCACGACAAATCCAGTCATTAACATGAACATGAAGAAGGTAAATAAAGAGAGGCAACGAACTCAGCAGAACCTCTCTAGAGCAGAACGCAGAACTCAAACATTATATCAACCTATACAATACCAACCAGCCAAGCACTATCACCTCTATCCCTCTAGAAGAGAGAGAGGAGAGCCATACGGAAAAAAGCAAGAAGTTTTTGATCGAATAGGAACATCTTTTCCAATAATAAAGGATCGAGAGAGGCGGCAGTGTGTCGCCAGAGCCAGAGGTAGAATAGACAGCGGTCAAAATAATTACGACGATAAAGAAGAAAAAATGAATAACCCCATCACCTCCTGGGACAACGACTACGCTCGTCTCGCCCGAGCTGCATCCCAGCTCCGCACCACCTCCCCCAACTCCTCTTTCCATTCAAATCAGCAGCGGCAGGGACAGGCGTCGTCCATCCAAACGGGGATCAGCCGCCTCGACTCCCAGCTGAATGCCCTGGAGAGCAATTTAAGTTTGAGCCCCGCGGAGGTTGGCAGACGCAGGAATTTATTAGATGGATTGAAGGGACAGCTTTCCTCGGACGGTGCCGCCGTTGGGAGCGTTGCGGGGCGGGGGGAATCGGCCACCGCTGCCGCCCTTCGCCAACAGGATGATATGATTGATCAACTTGCAGTGGGTGTGGACCGTTTGAAGACCCAGACAAATTTGATTCACGGCGAGGCCACTTCTCATGTAAGGTTGTTGGATGAGATGGATAATAATGTGGATTTGGCTCATCAGGGGATAGAGGAGGAGACGAGGAGAGCAATGAGGCTGAGGGAGGAAAAGAGTGTTTGGAGATTGCATTTGATCATTGTTGGATTGAGCATTTTGCTCTTTTTGCTTATTTTGATGGGACTGTCTTAGATGGGAAAAAATTGAGAAGGGAGAGGGGATACCAATGTTTTATGTTGATTTAGGCGGGTAGAGGGGCATTTTGTAGAATACATAGAGAGAGAAGGGGATTGTCCTTCACTGACCAGAGAGGAATATTTTTGTTCTCTTCTTGAAAGTGGTGCATGCGAAAAACAATATTGTGCAATCAACTACGCAATCAGGGATAGATGTTTTACTAAGGATTAATTTGAGTCTGAACAAGACACTCAACAACAAGTACATACGGGGGGATTTTCAATTCACCGAACATAGGGGCATTCCAAACAGCTCCTCATCCAGTACTGCCTCCAAATTGAACCTTGCCAAGTCAACAAAGGATAAAGGCATCTGGTTGGGGAACGTACTTGCAGATAGTTTTGACTCACCTTTCCCATCTAATATCATTCCTGGACGGGTGCACACCACTCCTGTCAATTCTAGAGGATTTTTATGAATGAAAGTAGAGCAGCATCATTGTCCTTTGCCATTGGCCATAGACCAAGAAAAGGTGCAACTACGACCGGGCTAAATATTGGAAATTTGTGTGCAGTTAGTTGATGGCATGTATGGATCAAACTGGCGCAAGATTGCACAGGAGAGAACGTGATTGAAGAAGCTTGTGAGAGATACTGGCAAACTCTGAACAAAACGAGAAGTCAGCAATGTTGGGGCGCATTTAGAATGTTCATGTGTGAAACTATCAGTTGTCTCAAACTATCGAGTGTCTCAATGTCTGCTTGAAATAGTAAAGATTTTGGCTTCGACTCTTCAACCACTGGCCAGGTATCAGATACATTCTTCCTACATCGAACTTTGCGTGAGCGGGAGAACACCTCAAATGTTTGTAAATAAGCATACCTGCCTAAATGTCTCCTTCAACAAAAGCCTACATCGAACTTCGCATGAGCGCGAGAACACCACATAATATGTTCACTCTATAAATGAGCCCACCCTTCTTCACCGAAAGAGCTTTGACACTAAAACCCGACACATGACCTCATAGGTCAAGTCATGCCCCTTTCCCCAGGCTCCATCCGCATCATTGTCACAATCAGCTGTCATCCATGCAATTGCATGAGGCAATGCCTTCAACTCCATGCCAATGAAGGGTTGTAAATCAATGTTGTCACCTGCAAAGTGACTTTCAATGATCTTAAGACGTGCCGCCTGGCTATTGCTGTACTTTCGATTGATGTATAACAGCCGGCTCAATTTCATGTACATATCTTCAGGCAAATCATCTTCATCGCAGTCTTCAAACATTTCCTCAAGTGTGTGGTTGGAACCATATGTTGCCATGATTGACGACTCGTTGCACAAAAGGCGCACAAAGGCCGCCCATCCAACTGCCGTAACTTGATGAAGCCTCTCTACTTCTGCTCCATGAAGGATCAGCAGTACTTTCAACTTGGTGTTGTTCAATAAGGCATTCGCGAGAGATATCATAGTACCATCGTCAATATTATCATTTGAGAATAGTTGAAGCTGCTCCAATGCTGAATAAGGACTTTGCAAAAGAGTGGATAATGCCAGCCATCCTATGGCAGTAACACCTTCATTGAATTGGAGCCATAGAACCTTCAGTTTATTCCCAACCAGAGAATTTGCGATGATGGATACTGCCTCATCAGTTAGGTTATCATTGCCACCAAGATTTAGTTCCTCAATTGAACTTGGACCCTGCAATAGAACATCCAAAAATCCATTCCATCTCATGGAAGTAACATCTTCATTGTAATAAAGGCTGAGGTTCCTTAGAGTTGTGTTCTGGTCCAAATACCTACCAAGATGTACCATCACATCATCGTTGATTCTGCCACCACAGAGATCCAGAACTTCTAACTTGCCAATTGAGCTCTGTAGACACTACAAAATGGCACGCCAGGAAGTAGCAGCTATTGGACGACTCCTAACCTTAACCCAGCGAATATATAAAGCCTTTAGGGCCCTGTTATCAATAAGCATGTCACCGAGAGACAATGCTATCTCATCATTCCATACATTCGAGCACAGAGAAAGTTTCTCTATCATGCACACTGGACTCTGCATAGCAAGGAAGATTGCCTGCCAGCCTTTCTCATTCACTTTTTGGTTATCAGAGAGATCAAGCTTCTGGAGAGAACTGTTGCTAGCCAGTCCAATGGCCAAATTAGTTGCCTCTTCATCACCCATGTTGGAGTAGCGAAGATCTAGCTCTGTGAGCACTGATCTCGACATTTGAAGCAAGCCTGCCAAAATAGCAAAGCTATTTCGCCCTGTTTCAGCACCATTTCTATTAAATCTATTCAATTTGAGTGTCTTCAGATTAGAATGGCCCTTAACAAGTGTTTGAATAACGTCTCTTGTCCCATTAGCATGGAGTGAATATCCACCAGCCCCAAGCACAAACGACTCCAGAGAGCAAAACTCTAGTGCTGATGCAAGTGAGAGAAGGCTTTCAGGGCTTTGATGGAAATAGCTATCAATCTTGAGACTCTTCAAGTTTCGGTTACCATGGAAAAATGGAATCAACATTGCGAATGCTTCTTCTGGAAACTTGCCGAAGCCGTTGATGGCCAATGTCTCAATTGATTTAGTCGCAGCAAGGCCTTGGAAAAATGGCTCAATAGCCTCTTTTGTATCTTCATCCCTCCACAGGTGCCGAAGTGTCAAATCTTTCATACTCTTGCTTTTACCAATGCTTTTACCGACTCTTCCCAAGTCACGCATGAGGCGTACACGAATAGTCAACTTGATTAGGTCAGGGTCACCACTCTCGAGCTGGCGCATTACTCTCTCATCTTCATTTTCAATTGGCTCGTTGGGATCGGCACCGTTGTTCCGATTACCTTCTTCATGCTCGTTGAGATATTCCATCTTGGTCTAAAGGAATAACAACAAATAATGGATCAATGTGACTGGTGGTCCAATGGTTCGGAACTGGTGGGTATTCATAGTTTCAAGATAAATGGTGATATTGTTGGACAGGGATGAGCAACAATTAGATGCAAGACAAGGTACCAGAAGAGGACACTGCCCTGTCACATGCTAATAGTACTTGTTACTACTTGATGTTGCTCCCTTGTTGTTTCGTCTGCGATGGCTATGTGGACATGAGTGTGAATGTAAACTGAAATTCTGACAGATAGTTTCTATCACACAAGGTGATTGTAACAATATCAATAGCATAGCAATCCCTGACACAAATAATGATGTCATGTCTGCTAAGATTCTTGTAACTGCTTCGTATTGCAATGGTCTTTGCATTGGTAATTGCACATTCTTGCCAATATTAATGCATAGAGTCCCAATTTGTAAATACTGGGCTTTCAAAGGCCACGTAAAGGCTGGGAGCATAAGGCAGTCCCTAAACGTCCTACAGCCTTCCACTTTTTGCACATTTAGTTCCTTCAATAGCGCTCCATACTCCTTTTCTTCGTATTCATATATTGCAGCAAACACGAAACGTCTTGAAGGCAATCCACATATCATTTCAGTTGCACCACTGCAACCTCAGCCTGCGAGAGAGGGGAAAAGCCACATCCTCAGCGTTTTGTCTGCAACAAGCATTACCACCACACATCAAAGAGATACTAAGCAAATCGAGACGTGGAAATGGATATGAAAAAAAACTTGCATTTGAATTTGCTGTCTTGACTTCTGCCCACCAAAACAAGCATCACCTCCAACTCTATCAAAAATAGTACCAGCCTCCAACCATTTTGGCTAAGATTGCCTGCCAGGTAGCCCTACAGACCCCCACTACTGCACGACTGGAACCACTCAGAAATTGTACTGATTGTTCTGATCTATCATTTCCTTCTTGTTCCATTGCTTGCTTGGCACAGGTTGGCAAGTTAGTTGCATCCTAGATAGCTTGATTGTTCCATTTCATTTGGTCCAAGCTTTAACCTTTTGATTCAAGTTACAAGTGGTGATATTAATCGGTCAAGTGTTAGATATTCTATTTCTTCTCGTGTTTCTTTCAGATGCTAAAAGAACCAGAACACTTTTGCATTTGCCCAGTTTCCTTCTTGCATGCTATCGGTACCACAAGGATATGTTCATTCTCTCCCTGCTGATCATATTTTTGTGATCCAGTCTTCCGTTTTTTGCCAGTTCCAGATTTGATAGCTTGACATATCTTCACTTAATGCACCTCAGATGCACCTACCATCCGCTTCCTCTATGATCATCCTTGGCTTGCATCAAAAGTATAACTCATCATCAGACACACATAATATGCCGCCAGAGAAGGTGCAAGCATTTGCCACTCCAGAATCACTCCTCTACCTCAGCATCTATTATTCCTGCTATTTGCTTCCTGGAAGCCCGTCTATCATTTGCATCCTTTCCAAGCATCCAATCTGATACTTCATTCACTAGCATATCCAAAGCTTCCTCATTTCCGAATGAAGCGTTTTGGAACCCTCCAGTAACCTGACTGGCTACATCTTTGGCTTCATCTGGTAGATCGTCTAACCCCAATTTGAGAAACACGGGCTGTCAAGAGAGTTTCATCAAAATTTCAGGTATGTTTACAGTGAAGAGTCATAAATGCGAACATACATGCAATGGCAAAATAATTATCCAACAAAAACTCACTGTTAAATGTGTACCGGGTAGATAAGAAACTGATGGCATTGTGTCACCCTCAAAGCAATCAATAAATCTCTTGGTACTATCCAGATCATCATCATCAAAGCAAAACATTCTGATCTTCTCCAGTACTTCCCCATCAAACCTTGTTGTTATGATTCGGTCCATATCTGACGGAGAAGGCGTGAACTCTAGTCCCACAGCTGATACCGCCATACCTGCCAGATCGAATAGGGTATCAAAAGCTACCGTAGATCCTGCACCAAATCCAGGACTACCGCCTCCAGCCTCCATCTCCTTTGCAAAAGAACGTGCCATTTTGATAGTTTCTGCAAAGCCAAAATTGTTATAGCTCACAAAGCCTACTCCAGATAGCTCTTCCCCAATTCCAGTGGCTGCAATTCCTATTGAATGAAGTTTGGCACCTAAGCTGTGGCCAATTGCATACTTTGGCAATTGTGCAGGATATCCCCTGGCATCTTCACACTCGATCACTGACTTTTTCATTCTATTCACTGCTTGTTGTGCGATGCCAAAGTGGTCCAATCCAACCTCGTATGGGACGGCCACAACCGCAGCATTCATCTTTTCAGCTACCCGCCGAAGGAAGGAGGAGTAGGATATGTGAGGAAACTGTCCCAGTACGGCGCCACCCAGAAAGAAAATGACACAGGATGGGACGGCTCCCGAGTTTGGTTCCAAGAGGTATACAATCTCGGGAGTTGTCGAGTCTTCGTCTTTCAAATCGAGCACGGTCCATTCCCCAATTTTCTTCTGTGACCCATCGGCTTGACGTGCCAGTTCCCATTTTTTATCCAACCGAGCCAGGGCTGTTACCAAGTCTCCTCCAATGGCATCTGCGGGGTTTGCATCTTCGTCTGCATCGTTGTCATCTGATCTTGATCTCAGTATCCTCACACGCTCACGACTCATTATTCTACTGTTGTTGATGCATGACGAGATGTTGTTCCCACGACATGGCAATGTAGCAGATGATACCGATGGTCCGATGAATGCGGCCACCGGACGGGCCGAGTACCAGTACCAAACACAGGCAAGGATCGAAAGCAGTCTCATGGCAGGCAATCAACGGTTCAGTTTTATGGAAAGAGGAGACGAAAGTGTACTACCCTCTCTAGTGATGAGCATCTACGACTGCTTTTCGGCTGACGGAGACGATAAGAATGTTGTATGGTACTACAAGAGAGTCTGGAGTTGCTTGCTTGATTGCTGGTTGCTGACTCGTTGTGTTGTACCTAGTGTTGCTGTTGCTGTGAGAGTTGTTATCTTTGGAAGAAGCGATGCTCCCGCTAAATTTGTTATTAATTCCTAGATACATGAAGCTTTATGTCCAGCCCACGCCATCATGAACAATCACCGTGCATGGGCTACATAAGCTCGTATAATGGGCAGGTGGGCCACGATTGGACGACGGACGGACGGGACGGAGTTTGGGATTCAAGGGTTTAATCGTGGGCTGTGAAATTGTCGTCTTTTTTCTATCTACATAAATGAAAATACTGTGCAACTCACATACAGCTACTCTATTGAAATATCTAATGATCAATCGAGATAGAACCCCATAACATTACCTCTGTTGATGGCAAATCACCATGGCGGTCAAAGATTCGACAACGACCGCCGTATTGTATCCTCAGATAACGATTCATAGACCAAACAACAATCCCACTACAATCCAATAAAGCAGCAATAACACCACCATGGTCCGAACCAAAAAGCATTTCCGCCCGCCATCCCCCTCCTCATCGTCCTCGAGCGAAGAAGAGGAAGAGGACGATCAACACGCCCAAATGGTCCAACGCGGACGGGGCAAGCAGTTGATGAGTAGCAACTTTGGGAGGGGGAAGCAGCTTAGCATGGCTGGGAGGGGGAAGCAGCTTCGGGCGTGAGTTTATTGGTTGAATGTTGTTATCCTTTCGGGCATGTGGTTTGCCATTGGTCTTTGCGGTCCATGTCATTTTGTTCACATGATATGATATGCGTGATTTTATTTAAGCAATGCATCCCTTTTCTAACTCCTCATCCTTCTCTCTGCAAACAGCCCCGAGCCCGAAAGCGAGGAAGAATCGAGCGAAGAATCCAGCAGCGAAGAAGAGGAAGCTCCACAAATACAAGTCTCTCCCAACCGTGGCAAGCAGCTTCGTCCCATGGGACGGGGCAAGCAATTGCGTGCGCCGTCTCCTCCCCCCCAAGAGGAGGAGGAATCGTCCTCGGAGGAAGAGGATGAGGAAAAGTTGGAGACTCAGCCTCCTCCTGCGGCGGCGGCGGCGAGTATGGTGGCGGCGAGAGGGAGTGGGAAGCAGTTTGGAAGGGGGGTGGGGAAACAGTTGGCTCGTCCGGCGTGAGTGATATTGTTTGTCATTGAGAGCAATTTCCAAGATATTGCAATGCAACTTCACCCAATTCTGACAAAATATTTCCCATATTATGTGCATTGTATGAAACCTTTATCATATATCATGTCATTATTTTTTCCGCGTCCCAAATCCAAAGTGTACCGCCCGCAGAAGAAGAGGATAGTTCCAGCTCCAGCGACGAGGAACCATGGGCAGCACCACCCGTGCAGCGAGGACAGGGGAAGCAGCTCCGTCCTCCCCCCACAGCTGCAAAGGAGGAATCCGATATGGAGGAATCATCCTCCGAAGAGGAAGAGGAGGAGGAACCCAAAAAGGAGGAGCCGCCAGAACCGGAGCCGGAACCGCCAAAGCCAAAAAAGCCGGAGCCCGTTGCCAAAAAGCCAGAGCAGGAACCGGAGCCGGAGCCCGAACCAGAGGATGACTCCGAAGAGTCCGAATTTGAGCCGGAAGAAGCGGCACCCAAAAAACGCGGACGGGGACGTCCCCCCGCCCGCAAGGCCGCTACACGTGCCACACGCTCAGCCAAGAAGGCCGTCGCAAAGGACGAGGCATCCTCCGACGAAGAGGAAGAAGAATCCGCCGCAGAGGAGGAGGAGAGCAGCGACGAAAGCAGCAGCGACGAAGAACAAGAATGGGACATGGAAACGTTCGATACGCAAAAGCTCGTGAGCGGGGAGGAGGATAAAAAGTACTTGGATTCGTTGCCCGAGTTGGAGAGGGAGAGTGTTTTGGCCGAGAGGTTTGAGAAGTTGAAGCAGGAGGCGGATATGAAGAAGGCTTTGAGGGAGAACAAGTGAGCAATATATATATATATGTATATATATGCAGTTTATTCCGAATGTCCCATGTGGCACTATCCACATTTTGGCTCATATGTGCTGATTTTTATTTTTATCAATGAATCAAACTCAGGCGCAAAGAGCGAGAGCAAAAGAAAGCTGCCGGGGGCAAAAAGAAAACGACCAAAAAGAAGAGAGCCCCTCCCAAGGCCAAGAAACCCGCCCCCGTCAAAAAAGCACGTGCTGCACCTGCCAGAAAGAAGAAGAAGGTGGAGAGCGAAAGCGAGGAGGAGATGGAGGAGGAAAAGGCGGAGGAGGAGGAGGTACCAGACGTGTCTGGGGATGTGGCGCTGGCCCAGTCATTGGCGGGCAAGAGGGTATCGGCGAGGAATTTGGATAAGAAGGGGAAACAGTTTAAGAAGCAGGCGGCGTTGGCCAAGATTCGTGAGGTGGGTGTATTTACTTTTTATTTTGTGCACATTTTCGATATGGCACATATCTTGTGTCTCACAATTGTTTCCAATGGTAACATGATAGAATCGGGCAAACAAGCAGGCAGCGGAAGAATCCGACAGCGAGGACGACTATGGCAACTCGGATGACTCGGACGATGACTATGAGGAATCCACCATGCTCAAACCATGGCAGCAAAAGGGCAAGAAAAAGATGGTTGCCGAGAGCTCCGATGAGGACGAATCCAGGGGCGAACCCGAGGAGGATGAGGATCACATGACAACCCCCGGGGGATCCGGCAGTCAGAGGAGGACGGACGACCTTGAGGCAGAGCTGGAGGATTACATCAAGGTTTCTATACCCCGGCGCAGGCTCATGCGATGGTGCAATGAGCCATTCTTTGAAAAGGCAGTCAAGAATTTTTACGTGAGGTTGGGGATTGGGAGGGATAATAAGACGCAGAAGGCTTGTTATAGGCTGTGTAGGATTACGGGGATTGTGAGCAAGAATGAGTATAAATTTCCTCCTGTGGAGAATCAGAAGCCGGTAAGTTTTGTGTACTGCTTCATTGTGTATGGCTTGTAGGTCTTGAACATTGCCCGTTACTGATTGTTGTCTTGCCATACCATTCCTGTAGATCTCAACGGATAAGTGGCTCAAAGTTTCTTTTGGAAAGTTTGTGAGAGAGTTCAAAATGATCACAGTCTCAGACCACCGTCCATCTGCTGAGGATGTAACCAAACTGGTCAGTCAGCTCAAGACAGAACGTCAAACAGACTCCCTTTTGACCAAAAAATCTGCAAATAAATTGCGTAAACGCCAGGATGAGCTTGTGAACAATTATACCTACACCAAAGAGGATATTGATATGCTTGTGAAGGAGAAGAAAAAACGCAACAAAAAGGCACTTAATATTGGTGTGGAAAAGACACGAATTGCCATCGCTGTCCAGGCTGCAAGGGATGAGGTGGAAGAGGCAAAGAAGCGTCTTGAGGATGCCAAGGTAGAACGAATGGAGGCGGAGGATGATATGGCTGCCATTGCTGAGAGCGCTGTCACTAAGGCCAATGAGGCTTTGGAGACTGCCACAGAAAAGCTGGAGGAGAAGCTCGAGGAACAGAAGAGAATTCAGAAGGAGGAGCAAGACCGACTCAATAAACTGAAGAAGAGTTCAAAGGTTCAGAATTGGGTGAAGGTCAACCAAAGGGCGAAGTTGGCAAATCAGAATGCTGATTATCAGGCATACAAAGAGCAGCAGGCCAAGGAAAAGATCCAGGGTTCAGCGGAACCTAAGTTTGACCCATATGCGCGGCGTAGGCAGAAGCCCAAGAACCTGTGGGAGGTAGGTGGGCCCAAGCAGGACAAGTCATCTGATGGAGCTACTGTCGAAGAGGAGAAGAAGGAATCCACTCCTATGGAACGTGACGATTCCAATGCAGCTAAGGATGGCAATGGTGAGAACAGGCGTGATGATATTCCAGATCCACAAAAGTTGGAAATGCCTGGGCAGGCGAACAATCAATTTGCATTTGATGATGACATTATGATGGGTGGTGATATCACAAACCTTGGAGGAATTGGGGCCAAAAAGGTTCGGACAAGGGCTAGGAAGGGGTTGAGTCTAGAGGAATATCAGGATAGGAAGACTGCAGGAACACTTTGATGCTTCGGGACCAGTGGCTAGAGCTTATATTGTTCCTTCCTTTGTTTGGTTGCATACAGTAGCTTTAATTCTACAATCGTCACTTGAACAATGATATGTAACCTGACTATTTGGTATTCTCTCATCTACCAGTTGGCAGTGTTCTCGGCCTTGCTGAATTCATTGGTATGTAATGCTTCAATCTGCATGAAAAGTCGAATCACATCAAGTGCTAAGGAAATAGGATCACTCAAGATGGAATGGGACAACTACTTCGAACTTGGCGAAAATAATGAAATTTTCATTTCAGGATTCCACCAATGGCCAAGTCTCAACAGAACAAATATTTTTAGCCACAGCTTCAGCACAAAGCAAGTACCTCTATGAACAACAATGTCTGACTTGGCGCCGTTTGTCGCAGCAACTCTGAGGGACAAGGTGGTGTCTGACTTGATGGAAGAGAATCAAAAGCTCCGTGATGAGAAACATTCTTCTCAGTTTGTTGAGATCACTGGTCCAAACCATCACCCTGTTTACGCACGGGGGCATCTGAGGGACGATGCGAAAGCAAGCGAAAAACCGACCCATTGGAGAGTAGACTTGAAAAAAGTGAAGGGGTGTTTCATCCAAGATATTGCTTCGATTGAAGTATGGGTTAGTAACTATTGCGTCGGTCGGCCTGAGACTAAGACATTGCGTTACAAAGGCAAGCGTGATAACGCTCGACCGTATGAAACACATCAGATGCTTCTAAAAGAAACGGGTAGGCTGCAGAGTGACTGTCCTTGGCTGCTAGCGACGGTAATGCGATTGCCTAAGGAGGTAGCAGCTTCAGCTTTCGTTCAAGAGAGCAATATGGCTGAAATGCCCAGCTCCAACTTCCTACGTTTTGTAACTAACGACTTGCCACAAGTCAATCCTGGCATTAAGTGCAAGTTCATGTCCGTGATGCTCAAGAGAGATTGTTTCTTTGGCGGTCCTGTCCAAGAAAATTAGCCATGCTGAGGTTAAAGTCCAGAATAAGATCATGATAATGTACATGTAAGGGTGTTTCTTTTATTCTTTTTTATTGTACTCCTAGTCTCTCCTAGTGATAAGTTACCTTATTGGTTATTGGATAATAGAGAACAGTTCAAATATGACCCCAATATATCTGCCTCTGATTACAACATCATGAACGCTAGGCCACCTTGCCAAAACATGGACCAGCTACTAAACGGCGTTTTGGGCCTGACGAAGACGACGCCCAAAGTCTGTGGCCTTCGCGGCGGAATGCAAATCCAGATCCATCGCTTCTATCGCATAATGGTCATCTGAATTTTCGATTAGAGCAATGACGCCCGCAGAGATGGTCGAGGCAGGTGCATTGTTTGTGTCACATACGACTTGGAAACGCACAAGTGAAGCAGTCTTGTCTTTGGCAGCCATGGCACTATTAAACTCGTCAATCATGCTGTCCAAATCATCAACTTCAACCTCCTGAGTTACTGTGCCAAGCATTTTGATGGGTTGATGAGGCTGTTGAAGCTGACTTCCTTTCTTGGGTGATTTATTCTTGCTGGGCTTCAAGAGGAACAGCCTAGCCATAACTCCACCAACCGCACCCAACCCCGCTCGTGTACTCCTGGGCGACATATCGGGAGCATCATATCTGATATCTTGAGAGGACGTCATGTTGGAATGATGTTGAATCTTCAATGTAGTTTGCTCTTCGAGTCATGAAAATAATGAGCACAATCAACCCGATATTTGGATAGTGGCTTGGCGTGTGTGGACTCTTGCTGGCGTGGACCAAAGCGTGAACTCTTAGTNAACCCGATATTTGGATAGTGGCTTGGCGTGTGTGGACTCTTGCTGGCGTGGACCAAAGCGTGAACTCTTAGTATGGACAGAAGGTCACCAGTCAAGTGGAACCTGTTCAGGTCCCACATGTTCAATGCAACTATCAACTTCCATTTTCCATGATTGGTATTGATTCATCGCACTTATAATCCATGATTAAATCATGAATGATTTGAATTGAATTGCAAATCATAGCTACAATACAGGCATGCTACAGGTGCATGCCAACAACTACAATACCAAGTCAAAAAGTGGAATGATATTTAGTATTGCCTCTATCAGGTATGGTCATCAACGAGACACATCATGCATAAATTACTATTCTGAGTTTCTAAAAAGACTTAGTGCGTTTTCTGGGCGGGGCTCAACAAAGAAGATTACAACAGTATGGTACTCACTAACCACTAAATAACATTAGACAAGTAACACCAGCATCAAAGTCAGTTGAACGCAACTGAAACATTCCTACAATCTGCCCTAATAAGGTCTATATAGGCACTGCTCCTGCTGGCCAGCTCGGATTTCCCAGATACATCAAATATTTTACTGACAGCAACTTGCTAGTAATAGCAACCT
>JALLOX010000366.1:0-12055 GCA_036939695.1 Thalassiosira ordinaria | reverse complement strand
TAAATGAGTGCCTCAAACACCAAATTACTAAAATTGTAATTCTGGTCAGCCCTAATCAGGACGAATGCGGGCGAGGTGGCAGCAAGGATAAAGTAAATGAAAAACTAAATAACAGATTAAGATCAATCAACAAGCCGATCGAAGCCTTTAATACTCTATTAAAATAGATCAATTATAATGTAGTCATTCCATTTCGTTGGGATTTCCACGCTTTATTTTACAATTATTCGTAGTAAGTATTCGTGTTGCATGTAGTCATAGAATAATTGCCTACATAGTCCCGGACAAACTACCCAATGTTACTTGGAACTTGCCCGGGTTGAACACAGGCTCGAATCTAAAAATTGATGTCAAATTATCGTCGGGCCGGGACTGTACATAAGTCGGAAGGAAGTTCGAGTCAATAATACCTACGTAGGAATTCGTGCACGCTGGCATGGCATTTGGACGATAGTGTGTCACACAGAAAAAACCAGTCATTAGTATGGAGAATTTCTTTCCATGGTCTTTTCAAGCATCAACTATGGCAAAAATGAACCACCCCACCATGGTGGCCATCGCTGGCGGCCACGATGGCATTGAATGTGTTGCCGGTAGTAAACTATACTAATGTGTTATAAATATATTGAACAACAATACCGTGTCTTTGTTTGAGCTGTTTTTTATTTTATCAATGCTTTTATCTTATTTAACAGAATTCAAGGTATGAACGCATATCCATGATCAGATTTTATTCCAGATTGGGACACTGCCTAGATTGGGACACTACCCAGTTCGTGTCCCAGATTGAGACATGAAACTAGCCTTGCTTCCCTCAATGTGAGATTGATTTAAATATCCCAAATAATGTTGTTGGTCACGGAAGCGAAACACAAAAGCACAACGAAAGCAAGGCAATTTTGTGACCCGCTGTGGGACGCAGGAATCAATTCATCTGATCATGGATACATGCGTTTATCACAAATACTAGGTGCACTATCATATATTGATTCAACGGACAGCTCCTTGGCAAATTCATTGGCACAGTTGGCAGTACCTTTGACGCAATCGTCCCGATTAATCAGTTTGATTCCGATGGATGCTGATTGTCGATAATGATCCGAACGGCTATCAACTGTTAGCCGAAATGTTAGCGCGTAGCATTGTGTTTCATCTTTGTGTTTTCTGCATTGGTACTGTACAACATAGTCAAAGCTAGGTTAGATTCGCGCGCGCATTGCTCGTAGTTTTTTTTATAAGAACCTCTTACCCTGATTACTGATAATTGTGAACGATCGATTTTTTACGCCGGTTGATGTGCCATATTCGATGGTAGGAACCGCAACATTACCCTTCCACCCCTGCCTTCCCATTCCCAACTATTTGTGCGGACTTTATGAGCTTTTGAATGAGCCACGGATTGCACCAGCCCCCTATGATCCCCCTGAGGGGGAGCATTTTGGATGCCATGGTTCGTATTGTTGCTGGTGTGGTGTGTTGTGTGTCGTTTGCTTTGTATTGTATTTGTGTTTTGTGTTGATGATGCTGAAAAAGGTGCCTTAATTTTGGCCATCAATCAATTAAGCTTTGTAAAGTATGGGTTGACTTTGCACTGACCTGCAGCGGCAACCACTTGGAGTTGGGCCAAGTATGAAACATTCTCCTGATTGTCAGCTTCTCTATAGATCAGAAGAAACCCTTCACTTGGATGTTTAAACAATTTGGCGCTCCTTAAGACCAGCATATTCGGCCGTCGTGTCGAGTGTCATAATTTGGGCATTTCTTATAGCCAGGAATACGATGGCCCAGCAGCAGAAGAAGTATGACAAAGCAGAGCACTCTCTCTCTACCCCCTTGTAACTAATGAGGTGACAATGTATTCTCTGCTAATAAAGAGATGGCGGACCCCAACTCTGATGGCTACACCTTCCCAAAAAGTCATTTACAATGGCGCATTTGGAACTCACTGATGGAGATAATTTATTCATATCCCTAGTATATTGATCCGGAGCCTGAGGCTCCGGACGCATTTATCCAAAATCGCGCAAGTTCGCCTTTAAGTCACACAAAATGGGATCGGCATCAATCTTTGATTCTCACTTTAACCCATTAACAATATACATGAACATTAGTCAAAAACATCTGTTTATTGAGAAATTTGTAGAAAAATCATTTCTTATCAGCAAAAATTATCGGAAGGCCTCGTGAATCTTGTAGGAAAACAGGAATAATGTCGCGCTCTCACGCGGAACTCTTATTTTATTTTTGCGCGAGGTTTCACATGGAGCCTGAGGTTCCGGATTGTTTTATGCACCTAGACTACCAAGTTCCACCTGATCCCGGGCCTCAGGCTCCGGATCATAATATACTCTAGGAATATGTATGGAGGCATCTTTTGTCTAAAAACATTTTTAGTCTCGTGGGTACCTACATGCAATAATCTGAAGAATGTAGCTGCTGCGTTGATTGAAGGACACAAGTCAAGACGAAGATAGAATGATCTTTCTGCTTCTTGATTATTCTTTTGGCTTCTTGGTGCGTGCTCGGCGCCTGCGCCCGATGATCCGACCAGAAAATGTGAGGTGCAATCGTGTGAAAAGGTATAGGGCCTGTCTTATTTAGTAGTTGTTGACTTCGGTTTTAGTCGCTGGAGATAGATTTTGAGGTGAAAATAGAGGAAAGGTGGAAGATGGGAATGCCTTTTTTGAGATTTTCAGTGCACGACACAACCAACACAACTGCCATATCTTCATCCAATGTGGCGCGTATCTTTCACGTACTTGCACTAAATCGAAAATAAAGGGAATGTTCACCAGTTAGGCTTATGGGGTTAGTGGGCAAGAGTGTCGGTGTTTGTGGGCTGCGCCCGCGTGGGCCCCACACCTAACAAACTTTACTAACAAAATTTTCAGGGGCGGGCTCCGCCCGCTAGCTTCCTCTAACAAAAGTCGGGCTGGCGGGCATCTGGCCATTTGTGGGCGCGAGCCCACGCCCACTAACCCCAAAAGCCTATCACCAGTCTATCTTTGTGTCACTCACGACTGCTACCTGAATATTTTAGTGCTAGCACGGGAACATCAGTTGGACATCGTGATCATGAAGCTTCATGATATGAAGGCAACACCGCAGTGCCTCTCTCGGAGAGAGACGGTGTAGTAAAGGACAGTAGTAACGGTTATGCCGATTGATTGGGCGGATAGAGAAGCCTAAATAATCAAGTGGAGCAAGCAAAGAATCAATGCCAGCTACTCCATCGACGAAAATCAATCAGCAAGCTATCAATGTGAAAAGTAAATCATGGGAAATTCATCCTCCACCAATGTCTTCCTCTCCGTCAATGAACCCAGAACCGCCATCACGGCAGGTTCGACAATCACAGGAGAGATCCGCTGCCCCGACCATTCCTTGTCCAATGCTCACTCCATACCCACAGAGTTTTACTCGAGGGATAGATTATTCTCGGGAGTGACTCTGTACTTTATTGGGAAGGAAGATGTTGAAGTTCGCTACAAGGACTCCAATTCTTCTGGGTGCAACAATGGCAATGGCGGCCAAGGCGGTTTCAAGTCCGAATACGCCAAGCGTGATATTGTCCGAACCACCATTCCTTTGGACACATCACACAGCTGCGTGGAATCGGGACGGTATCCCTTCTCCTTCCGCGTTCCCGATCATCTACCGTCCAGCATGCGGTACAATGACGGCAATGGCGGATATTGCTCCATCCGCTACAAGATAAAGCTGCATCTCTTGCGTGGTACCGATCAAGAGGTGCCCATTGAGATCATCGCCAAGCCTTCCACGACTTCGCCCGTACCCAGCCTTGCCGATCCCATGCTAACACGTATCCAATTTCTGTACTGCATCCCTCAAGGAAGCATGACATGGGCAGCGGGAGTGGACAATACCCGAATACGAATCGGGGAAACCCTCAACATTAATTTGGGAATGAAGAATGAATCTTTGGCAAAGTTGGAAAGGGTCACTGCCAAGTTGAAACAGACTGTGGAATGGCACACGCCTGGATATTCTAGTACAAACAAGGCTGTCATTCAAAGTTCAAGCTTTGGTAGAACTGTTTCTATGAGACCCAAGAGCAAGGATCAGTTGAAATTAATGAAGTCCTCATCTCGTGGTAAAAAGAAGTCATCCAAGAATTACGGTCCAGTAGGACAGACTGCTGAACCAGTCACAGTGTATGAAGAAGTATTGGATACAGCTCAAGTGGGTGCCAATCAGGTGACATTTCCCATACCAGAATATGTCCAGCAATCCTACAATGGTCGGCTGATGAAGATTCGCCATTGTGTGAGCATCAAGGCAAAGACTCCTAGTTGTTATACCAGTCCAAGCATTCATATTCCTATTGAGATTGGTCCTCCCCAGAACAATATTGCAGTGTCTGATAGGAACAGTGAGGCAGCAGGTGCTGGTTCTACTATGAGCACCTCTGGTTCATTTCCACCTCCAGATGATACACCTATTGTCACTGCACATGCAATACCAGTATCACTTCCTAGCCCAATCCCAGTGCCCAATATGCAGCCTCTTCCATCTCCTATTCCAGTGCCTAGTGCACCACATCTATCGTCCATGTCACATGGGTGTAATGACTTGGGGGGTAGCTATGCCAGTGCACCAGCATACAGTAGTAGCACTGCAACTACAACGTTCGTGGTTGGTTCATTTGTAAATGAGGGCAGTGGTCAAGAGGAATTCGTACTTGATTCTGTTCAAAGCAGCAGCAAATCTTCTGCCTCGATACCTGTAAGCATTAATGATGATCATCGTGCAGTGGAAGAGAGCACTACTTCTTTGGAAATGCCACACCCTCCTACCATGGCACCTCTTCCTCCTTCAGTCTATGATTCAAGGAGGCCTTCTACTTTGGATATGCCGCGCCCTCCTTCCAATATTCCACCGCCACTTCCACCTCCTTCTGTATATGATTCAAGGAGAAGAGTGACAGAAGAGCCATTGGAAATGATGGCACCTCCGGCATTTGACTCGAATTTAATAGAGCCATTGTTGGATAATCGGGAACAGCATCCTTTTGGCTTTCAAAGGATCTGAGAGTTTGTGGCACTTGAAAAGCTATATGTTTGATTTGTTCTGTATGTGTCTATGGATAGGCCTAAAATTCTTCAGCTAGAAAAATGTGTGCTAATCATGTAAGTTAGATAATACACTGATTGTAGCACCAGTGTAACTGAGAGTTAAAAGGATGCCTATGTTTGCCTTGTTTGGTTTGATGCATCTCTTTTCATCGGTTCTAAACACTTTCTCTTGTGCTGAAATGCAAACTTATGTGAATGGCAAATCTAGTTCTATAAGATGAGAATGCAATAAAATGAGTATCAGCGTCTGTCCATGCTTGAATCTCAAGTCTCCTGTTGAATCTGGCAGTTTTTTTGGATAGAGATGAAAATAAAATTCACATCTTGAGGTGGCCTAGCTTCATGCGATTTAGCTAAGAGAAGCAGATAGAAAGACTACTTACCTGTTTCATCAAGAGGTTGACGTGGACACTATTGGCCCTATGGGGGCTGTGAGCTGTGAGGGCAGTCAACTCCCCGTTACATAGATTGCACCCCAAGCACCAAAATTCCCAGGATTGTAAACAACTTTATTCTGGATAAGCCTCAACCAGGCAAAGTATTCCATCCTTTGTTTCATTTTAGATTACTTTCCTTTACCTAGTATACATTTCTTTATTAGATACCACACTTCAACTCCAGCTTGCCCGTCCTTTCACCTGTCTGCCAGCAGACTCATGAGAGAACACAGTTATAGGACGGCTGAGCAAGATGAGTGGGCCCCCTCCCCCTTTAACCAAGGATCAACCCATCATGTGCACTCCTTGACAATCCTTTCATTCAATCCCCCCAAACATACAAAAGTAGACACGAATCATGCCTCTTCATGTACAATTTTATAAACAGCTCCAGCTGCTACCTTCATCCGAGTGCTACGTCTATCATCTAACAAACACATCGCTCCCTAAGCATCCACCCAGCCACGCTCATGAGGAACATAACAACGACCATCCCATTGTCCTGAAGGTTAAACACCTCCACATCCCCATTCTCGTTGACTCCACTTGGTCTTGGACCGAGGGCATTCTCTTTGGCGCGAGCGCCGTTGTTGTCACCATTGTTGTTGTTGTTAGGGGGAGGCGAATCCATGGTCATGAATAGTTGATGTCTATTGAATATTATTTTACACTGTGATTGTCGAAATGTAGAGAGGATGGGTGTATTAGTTGTGAACAGCTTTGATCAATATGAAAAAATGGGATCGATCGGCGAGATGAGAAGCTATCATGCTCTCGCATTCCACGTCAACAGAAATAATGAACTGCGGCACTCGGCTAGCTATGCCAACGGCGATGAGAAGCCACTGCAGCCGATTGCAATGGTAAGCCGATAAAGCAGCCCTCCCAAGGAGAACAGCTCCAGTGAATTATCCTACCGATTTGGGTCGCCGCTACTGGAAAATATGGCTGCAATGAAAAATTGTTTGGTCAACTCCGCCCTGACATCAAAATTGACGAGCGTGACCGACACAAAGGAGAAAATCCCGCCATGACCCCTCGCCCGCCCAGCCGCAACCTTCCCTCAACAAAGCCAAAGGATTAAGTCAACTCACCTGGATGACCGATTGCCCTTTTCGAAGTTGTCCAACTACAAACAGCAACACTATTTGGATTGGGATTGGGAGTGCGAGCTGAGGCGAGGCGATGATGCGATGCTTGCTTTTTGTTGGAGCAGTTGATGCGAAAAAACTGCAAGATGACGGCATGGCACCTCGCTCGGGGCTAATCTTAGATAATAAAAAATACGCGTACTGACTATTTTGTTCTATGCTTTCGTGCTTACCAAAAATTTATTTCATAGTACTTCTATTAAGATACGCAATGTAGTAAATAGCTACACCCCCTCCTATTTTTTTCTGTTTGTCTCTCAAGGATCAATTTACTGTTAGCCCCCAAGCAATCAATTTTTCGTTGCTCAAAACTGGCGGGGAAGATCTTGAATCTGTTCTCACTTCTCAGATGCCATACAAATTCCCACGTACATTAAAGAATTTTGACGTGTTCCTTCTCTACAAGCTCTGTCACATGTCATGTGTGATTTAGCAGGCCACTAGGCTACAAAATCACATTTTGTTAAGTAATCTGCTGGATTGGTATTAGTATATTGTCTATTTTAGGAAGTCTTAGGTTAAAAGAAACTATTTTAGAGTTATTCATACTTCATGGTTCGCATCATGCACTCCCTCCTCTCACAAAAAAAGACACGAATTTTTCCTCCAAAAAATCTTATCACAAAACTGAGCAACAATCTCCTGTGTACCTCCCATGCACTGGAAGCTGAAGACAGGGAGGTCTTCAGAGTTTCCAAACCACCATAAACATAATGGCTGTAAACTCCATCTGGTTAGTGTTGGTAATTGAGATAGAACAATATTGGATTAAACACATAAGTAAATAGACTTCACTCCCCCCTCATCATCGATGTCATCCACGGCCGTTCCAGTGCATGTAACCTTTAGTCAACACGTATAGCCACCCTGGAGGCTGATATTTGCAATAAATGTGTTTTTTTCTCGGTGGAAATGTTTGGGACATCCCAGTCTGAATTTCTACATACGATGCAATCCTGGTCTAAAGTAGGCTAACAGTCGGATCCGCAGCTACTTTCTCATCTTCTCTAACGATCAGTTTGAGAGTCAACAGCAGCATATACCACCAACACAACAGCACACAAGGCCTCAAAAGTATCGTAGAATGGCAAAATCGATCAGACTATTCCTACATTGAACAGAGCACACTCTTCTTTTTGTGGTAGCCCCAACCATGGCGACGTCATCCATAATAGAAGTGCAAGAAATGATGTTCAGGTTTCGAAAAGGAAGATATATTCCATCGCTAACAAATTAGTTTGCTATCAATTAACTAGATCCACCTGCGTGGTAAACAGATAGGCTTGTCTAACCGTGGACCGTGGGATTAAATGCCGATTTTTAGACTTTTTACATAGTGCCAATTTTTTCAGTCAATTTGTCTAATGCTGATTATTCGGGGCCTTTGTCTGGTCTTACAATTGGTGTAATTATCGGTGTAATTTATAAATGTAATTGGCGAGAGCAATAGTCACTGTCACCAATTACACCGATCATAAAAAATATACAAAATTGCGGCTGCCCAAAACCGAACACCACGTAGATACAACTTGAATAAAAATATTAATTCCTCTGTATTTACAGCCAATCTATGATGGGACGAAGTTTTGAACCCCAAGCCATTTCTTGAAATTTGGTCGATTCTCCATAATCTGGACCAACGGAACCAAGAGTGACAGCTGTGCGGTCATTTCTAGCGATAGTATATCTTGCCAATTACACCTGCAGAATTACACCAAACTTACACCAAAAGTAAGACCGGACAACGAGCCTCAGTCTTTTCAAAACCTTCCAATTTTTCAGTCTTTTTGCAAAATGGGGGGGGAACTTCATTGGATGGGAGATGAAGATAGTTCCTAAGCCTATCTGATTATCTCATATTTAGTTGATCCCTTAGTTGGGAATATCGCTGGCATGTCGCCGCCATGTTGCCAAGACATACCAAAGACAACTCTTACTCTCATTTGGACAAATTTTTTGGAGTACAGCACATGGTCTGAGCCTAATAATACATCCTCGAATATAGGAATAATATTTGACTTGAAACTTCTTGCCCATTGGTGCAACTGTAAGGTTCATAGCCAGTGAGAGCATAATACGCATCTGTATATTTGGGAGGTGAGTTTCAAATACTCATGTTGATGCTAGCCAGGGCAGCTGCATTTTTGCTGGTTGTGGCAGTGTATTTCATTGTAACCTCCCCATTTCTCAAAATCATGGTCATGAACCAAGTCTTCATGAAGTGTGAAACTTGATGCCCAGGATGGTGAAAGGCCATCACTACACAGATATGACTGTCAGGGCAAAGATCACGCACCTTCTGCTTCTATGCTCCCAGATTTAACTTTTCTGGTGATGCAAATGGCCAGCATGATGAAGTGGGAAAAAAACATGTGATAAACAAGGTACGCCCAATCATTATACCTTGCAATAGTATCTGATCCAACCTTTGTCTACACAAATACTGTCAATGAGCTGTGATGTTGGATTAAGAACGATGTGATTTACTCAAAAATGAATGTTCACTTTCACATTCAATGAGAGGAGTAATCCCAAATTTGTGCTCAATCTCAATACAGTAAAGTGGGGTAATTGCAATTCAAAACAACATGGTAAAGAATTCTAGAGATGCAGTAATTCAAAGGTAGATTATTTACCTTGGAAACAATAGAAATTATCTTGGTAAGTATGGCATGATCATGATCTGATTTGCGCCTGAATACCTGTTGGTTGACTAATACGCCGTTTTCTCTGATATCTTCTAGCAAAGCAAAAAACTCTCAATACAGCACAATAAAAGAACATAAAAAGATAGAATTGAGCTCAAGAAACAAACGTTTTCAATGGAAATAAGGCTTCTTTATTTTGCACAATGGCCTTTAGTTTACCTCTGGAGCAAGGATTCATTCAAGAACCACAATCAGTAACTAGCATCGGCAGTTTAGCTGTTGCGTATCCAGCATGTTGGCCAGGCGGGCAGCCAACAAGAACATGGCCAACCATGAAGTGCAGATTGAACCATTATGCCAAGGATCTGAAAACTTTGGAGCTTCAACATAGGAGGGCTAGCATCGAGGGCTGGAAGAGATCGCACACTATTGAGCATATGGTAATACCTGAGAATGGGTTGGTGGCTATACTAAATAGAAAAGTGACCTTCAGAATTCAAAAAAATGTTCAAATGAAAATTGGACATCATGTCCTGTGAAAAGAGTGCCTTCTGCTGTGATTGATGAGAGCATGCTAGCGAGATGGATCTGATGAATACAATCTTATCCTCGGATGGGAGGGCCTCTTGCACTGCAAATTCCATACCAGATAGAGTCAATACATTTTTTGAAATATTATACAGCTTATAATACAAGCTTATCACTATGTCGAAGCAGAGCATAAGAAGGCAAACATAGTTCAAAGGCAGAATTATACCCTTCCACTATCAAACATACAATCCCGTGCCAGTAACGGCTCAATTAATGTTGTTCCAAATGCAGGTGTATGTGGTTCCGCAGTCTTTCTGGCTGTGTCATGGTCCTCATTAGTTGTTGCCACCGGCAAAGGCTCGCCTTCATCATAACCAAGAACTATTTCCTCTTCCATTCTAGCCTCGTTTAGGGTAGCATCTGCATCCACCATAAATGTTGTAGTTGCATCGGGGTAAAGCTCAGGGGGGTAAGTTGCATCCAGGTACTCCTCTGACTCTGACCACAAGGGTGGTGCGCTAGGCGTTGGTATTACTTGTGCAGTAACAACAGGTGTATCCCTGGGAGATACGATTTCAATAGGGATGTGAATCTTTGGACTTGTGTAATGTAATCTATTATGTAACAATTATATAGTGTTCTCTTGACTGTTCTATTTGCTGGGCTTGTACGAAAAATAATCAAAGCGGGCCATTGTTGAGTTGTTTGGATTGTGCAGTTCATATTCATCACCCGGGTTTACCATGACCTCACTGCTACAAGTCAAAACCATTCTTTGCTTGGTACCTTCCCTTGGAGTCAGAGTGCATTCTACCGAAGCCTCACCTAGCGCTACGTAACGAGTCACCCACTCGTCACTCTGAGTTGTTTTCAATCTTGTTCCAGGCTTCATTTGCATGATTGCACTCATCCTTTCATTCGTTTGATACCTAACGGAGAATGAACACGGAGGGGTATCCGTTGCTGATTGCTTTTCTTCTCCTTCATTCTCCTTCTTTTTCTTTCTCTTCTTGGTTTTTGGTTTGCCATCCTCTTCTTCAGCACTGATCTCGCGCAAACTTCTTGTCCTGCGCCTGCGCTTACTCCCACCTCCAATCGTTTCCAGTGCTTCTTTCAATTGCCCTTCAACATTTGCAGAGTCAGGCTTATCAGTTGCGATCGTGGCATTGACAGGAGGAAGGCTCTTCTTCTTTTTGGCTTTGGCTCTGCGTCGATCCTTCTTGTCCCGTACCTTGTCTTCTTCATCCGACTCCAATTCCCTCTCTTCTTCCGACAACTCCTCCTCCTCCTCATCATTATTTCTTCCCACATATTCCTCATCTTCATCCTCCTCTCCGCCGGGATCTTCTGCCTTTTGTTGCTCTCTCATACACTGCTCATTCTCCTCCCATGCAGTCATCTGATTCGAAGTTATTTTTGCAGCTTTGCTGTTCTTCTTCTTCATCGTACGTCTCGCAGTAGTGCCACCTGTCACAGGAATGGGAGTAACACTTCGGACGGGCTCCTTTGACTCACAGCTAGAATCTCCCGATTCTTCCTTGCGCACCACTGGCCAGCTTCTGAACAAAATCATTTTTGCCAACGTGATATTTTTTGTTACACTCCTTGTGTAACCACCCTCTCTCACCACATAATTGCACCCCTCAGCAATATCGACCAAATATTCAGGTTGGAGGAACCAATCACAGACGACCCCTCCGTTATCCGTATAAAAGGTAAAAACACCTTTGCTTGCTTGAGAAGGAACAGCAAGGATCATCTTAGGTCGCCGGCAGCCAACAAATCTATAGTTACTCCACTCCAAACGTAAATTGAAGTTCCCCAAACCGATCCTCCTGTGATCCTTGTGTACAGCAAACAACAACACAATCACTGGCTTGTACTCGTCTGCGACAATTTTTGATTCAAGTTCCTTGCGATCATTCTCGACCAATACGATTCCCCGGAGCTTATCCGAACCACACCAGAACCTAGGATCTTTAGGAATGTTCGAGATAGAGCAAACTAGAATTTTCCCCATTGATCCATCCGGATTCAGAACACATAGTCCCATTGCGTAGTTACTCCCTTCATCATCGCCATACTTCATTGTGTTCTCTACTAATCCTGGGGGGAATGGACCTTCATCTCCTGCAAAAAACTCCTTCACCTTCCCCATTTCCTTTCTGAGTTTAGGTGTCCGTATGTCATTG
>JALLOX010000365.1:0-12096 GCA_036939695.1 Thalassiosira ordinaria | reverse complement strand
CTCCAAGTCCAGCAAGAGCTCTTCTGACTTCAAGGATGAGTTTGTCCGAGTTGCACAAATCCAGTAAGAGCTCCTCTGGCTCTAGCCGATCTTTGAGGTCTGGCTCTAGCTCCAAGTCCAGCTAGGACTCCAGGGATGAGTTTGACCGAGTTGCATCTTCCAAGTCCGGCAAGAGCTCCAGCTCCTCCTTTGACATCAAGAGCGAGTTTGTTAGAGAAGCACTTGCGGAAATGAAATCTGTGTTGCCTGGACATCTTGTGTGGTGTTGTCGTTTGCTTTGTTCCTATTGACATGGTTAGAAGCTCTCTTACTAATAACACAAGATTCCTTTGTTTTACTGATAATTTTGTACCGATAAGTCTTGATTGCAAAATTGTATGAAATTGTAGATTGTACAGTTGAACCAAATCAGCCCATGATATTTGTCCAATATTCACTATCTTATAGGCGAGCCTTCCTCTCTATATGATGTCATGACCCAACCTTAACTCAGATTATGGTTGAAGGATTTGACAACATCAGTGCTTTTAGTTATAGTCTGATGACAGAGCACGTTCACCATTCAAAAGTACGGTCGATAGAGGAATAGTTATTACGCGACACAAAGTATTGCTCTGCCACACGGTTTTCTCCATTCTAACGCAACTCAATTAAGACTTTGTGAACGAGACAGAAGGCTGTGAACAACAATACTCTACACAACATTATTATTTTACTGGTCTACATTTTTTGCCTGTGGGTAACTTGCAATTCAACAAAGTTACAAAATGGCGTTAAATATACTAATAGCTTTTTCTTCCAAAACATACAGAGAAATTCCACAGTAGGATACTGTGCTACTCAATGGCTCAAAGAAGACGTCTTTCACACACAGCCTAAGTGATGTTTTTTCTGTGATATGTGTACAATGAAGCGACACACACAAAGATTCACTTCATAAAATGATTTAAGTATGCAATTTCGGAAACGAGAGCGTGGTACATCTAACTGAATGGGTATGGTATGCCCCATCTATGATTTTAGCTTTGAGTATCTAGCTGGCTGTTGATCATTTCCATTTAGATAAGGCACGCAGCAAAATCTTAGATATATTTGATGTATGCGGAATTTGAGGCGTCTGTTTCTCTGCTCATGTGCATTGACATTGTACGTCAAATGCAACAAGAGAAGTACAAACATACAAGCTGTGTCAGCACAAACCAATAAAAGACTTTGAAACTAGAGGCCTCCTGCTTGACTACTCTCTACATACGGGAGTGTGCACAAGATGCCTTCAATAGGTGATTGGCTTTGGAGTCTTTCTCTAATAAAAGACTCTTCCATTGTCCGATCCCCATCGACATAAGTGCTTCCTCCATACACAATCCATGCACTGCTGTCCTAGTAGAAGAGAAAGAAAGCTGACAGGCGTGCGCAACAAGCCGAGCTGCCACCACATTTCTATGTGTCTCCGCGTTGTCTGGGTGGTTTCTCTGCCGTGGGTCTAACCTTGAGACCCTTGGAGCATAGTCGATTATATGCCTTTGCAACTCAAAACGAAGCATTCTGCTTGAGCCTTTATGAGAAAATTACTCTACTTGCTTTCTGATGTAGAGCAAGAAGGCATCGCTAGACCAGTGACCAGTCATCATAACGGTCTCAGTATTTCTCAGCTCTACTAAAACTCGTAACACTCCAATGGGCAGGGACTTTTGTTGGTTTGGTTTTGGGTCTTTGCTTCTAAGGTCCTCTAGTGCCGAGAAAGAAGTCTTCTACGCTCACTGTCTTCATCCTTTGTTGGGTTTAGATGGCAGTTGTCTTGGAAGGCCTGCGCCACATATCCCACGAGGAACTTCTGATTGTGCTTTCAACCAGGAAACCATAAGATGGTCTTGAAAGCCTTCACGGTGAGCCACGTCAAATGCGCCGCAAATTCTGATGCGCTGTCCCTTGGATAGACTCTCGAGGAAGATGTCATCTCAGACTCCAACAGAGTTGAGGTATTCTTTCCATCTTCTCCACGCCCTAGCTTGGTCCTTGTGTGTCTTTCCTGTGACCGTGTCTTGACTAGTAGTCTCAGCAGCAATGAGGTCAGCCATGAGATGATTTTGCTCAGCAGTAGAACTATTTTGAAATTCTCTGGAAGCTGGGAGGGGACGGAAGAGTTAGCTCGTTGTCAGAGAAATTGCCGTCCCGGGAAAGGGCATCTTGATAGAATCTGTAGAATCTGGTTTCCACAAGGTAGCTAGCTGCTGCATGTTAAGCTTGGTTAGCAGGCTACGCCGTTACCGGACAGACGGACCAACAGTGATAGGCGAGCAGCGCCGACACATGACGAATAAGCTCATTATTCATCATCACCTAAAGTTAACATCAATTATTTTATGTTCATTATGCTTTTGAGTGACGTCTCTTCATAGAAGTAGCCGGCACTGTTATACCAGTAGTAGCAAGTTTAGCAGTGATGACGAATCTTCCGCAGCGCTTGGGTTGGCACGGTGACAGCAAATCAGGGCCCCACAAGGAAGGGCGGGCTAAGGAACTCACGGCCGCCACCATCGGCTACGATGATGTGGATTCGGCCCATCAAGTCGGTCAAATTTGGCCATGGGATATCATCGTCCCCCACAAGCGCATTGTTAAAGGTGAATGCAGCACACCATGCCTCTGTTCTAGAAGGAGTGTGCTGTGAATTTTCTACGAGAACCATCAAGTACCAACCAAATATCAATGAAGAGGCAAGATGCAACCAATTCATTGTTCATCGTCAGAGTTTGGTGCCTACCAAGTACCCCACCAAATCCCAGGAGCCAGAGGACAAGCCCAGTGAGAACAAGCCAAGATGCAGGGATATTCCCGGTGAGGGAGGGGGCACAAGAAGCAAAAGTCATGTGCAACTACCGTCACAAGCCTCATGACTGCTGTGAGCAAAGTCTCTCAATTTATGAAAGTGAAAGCCTCGCGCAACTGCTGTCCCAAGTCTCTTGAGTGCTGTGAGATGCTGCTGCTTTCCTTTGGGGATATATTTTGCAGGAGTGTCAAATTGTTGCATATTTTCTGAAGAATTGACTTTTTTGAATCACTGGATTGCACTGGCCGTGGAAGCCCCCAAGTCCCAGCCATTCAGTTGATTTGACTGCATATTTGATAGCATTTGCATTCGAATGCCGGCAAATGCTCATTCCAGGAAGCATAGACCAAATTCATCTTTCTCTGAGAGAAGTAAGGTTTGTTTTTTGGAATTCCTTTCCTAATGACAAGCGGAGGTAACTCCGTTGATCATTAGAGTGGAGAAGCTCTCACTCCAATGGGTTTGTTGATGAACGCTCAACGTGTGTCGTTGCACACGTCCATGCCACTAAGAATTTCTTCCAGATTTTGGAGGGGAATGCTATCCTTCCCAAAGAAGATTTCCCTCCTTTGAAGAAGGGGAGCTAATTTTTGAGTCAGTCAAAGAATGTTTTACGGGGCCTTGATCTTTTATGTTGTACATAATTGGTCTCTGATGGAGACTAGCGCCAAGAAGAGGAATCTCTTGCCAATGCTGTCTTTTTCAGTTGGTGCTGTTTGTAGAAGCTGAAGGCAGTGGAGTTGCTGGGGGTGCTCCCATCTGAGCAAAGCATGTGACCATTGTAAAGGGGTTGGGAGGTTCTGTGAGCAAAGCCAATGTCATCAATCCCCAAGTCCTTAAACTGTGACAACTGAATACGCCTTCTCGCACTTATAGAAAAGATAAAGAGAAGATAGGAAAATTAGTGAAAAGGTTAAGGAGGGACTGCTAGAAGAAAAATGCAGATAGTTAACTAGAAACAGGGGAGAACAGCAATATCCATCACCACATGAAAAGATATGCATGGCTATGGCCATAATAAGAATAATAAGACAATGAATTAAGAGTGGATTTCTGTAAGAATAGTCCGAAATATCGGCATTTTGGAACTAAAAAAATGGCAAAATCTTATGCCCAAAAATCTCTATATAGGAATCAATAAGGTTTGTGTCATGTTCGAGAATGATATCTCACTGAATTCGCCAGAAACGCGTGACCTTCTCTCACCTATCTTTTTGACCTTGACTGAGCGCATCAAAGAGCAACACGAGCGAGCGAGCCAGCAAAACAACAGCACCAACACCAACACCATGACAATGGCGGCCGCTGGCCACCGGTCCCCATAGGGCGCCTCTCCAAGGGAATCAGCCCATATGACTACAGCAATATCTAGTAGAAATAATAATAAGGACGACTGTAGCTCAATTTTACTAAACACCTAATTTATATATCTAATAATAGTATGCCGTAGGAGCCACGCCACGAAGGCGGCATCGTCGTCGACAGCATCATCGTTGTGGAATGACCTCATCGCCGCTGCTTGTCCGTTCCGCTGGATGCCGGATGTCGTTCGAGGACATCAATTTGTGCTTCAAGCGTCGTTCCTAGCAGATGGAAATGTTGAGCGGCAATCCACAGCAATGAGTGAGGCAATGATGTGTGGCAGCATGCACAGTTCCCAGTTCCCATGAAAATCTCAAAAATTAATGCAACCATGGCAACCAATAGCCCAAGATATCGAGTCGGCTGTGGTTGCCCGAATCGGACCGGACCTTCGCCAGTTACCTTCGGGTGCAGCACCCATTGAATGTTTGGGCGTTGGTTTGCCCATCCGGAGGCCGGGTTGATGATTCCTGAGGTGCATTGATTTCGGCCTTAGTTCCATGATTTTACCTATTTTTACGGAAATCTACTCTTAATGGCAGACACCCTGTTTACTAGACGTGAAGGCAGCTCCTTTTCGACTAAGAGAAATCCTCCATCATTATTGAAAGGTGAATCCTTTATAATGATTAGGTCACATAAGTGATTCCCCCATCGCAAGGCAGATGAAAGGCACCACTTATTGTCGACATGCTGAACAATTCTTGCTTTGCGAGACCTATGTTTTTGCAGTTGAAGAATTTTCTGCACAATGGAGCATGGCAATCATTGGCTGAGGCTAGTATCAACTGGAGAAGAGGATTGTATCTGACCTGGTCGAATAGTACTCCAATAGTTGTTGCCAACAAACCTTACTTGTTTACGAATGACAAATTGGACTAACCAAATAGGACCTTTTCAGGGGGACTTCTGGGATCTTAATCAAGCATTACCAAACAATCCTTGTTCAGGGCTAGCTGATCTTAGCCTATTAGTACTAAATATGAATATGGCCCTTGTCAATCAACTTCATTAGGTTATAGCAGAGGGACCATGACCATGAAGGTCTGTGTCCTCAACTTCTAGTAAACTACTTATTACTTATTCATTATCAAACATTATATTATCAAGATTAATGACATTTGTCTCGTGATTGTCGTGAAGTTCTCCTGATGGTGCCAATATTGTCCACATGAGTTGACATTATTTCTCTTTTTCTTCAGTGGGGTTCCCCACTCAGGATGCTCTTGTAAAGACAATATCTGAACACGTACGAAAATGTATATCCATCACAGCTAGCTGCAACATGTTGAGAGTGGTGTTGTGAAGCTCTGTTGTTTTTTTCTCTCATCCTTTTCTTTTTGCATTTCTAGCTCTTCTCTCCTGAGCGCGTTTGCTGCTACAGCCTCTTCAGCCTAGCGGGACATGGTTATGTTTAGCTGTCCGAGGATTGCATTGTTGTTTGGTGTTGCTCCAGTTGGTACCCCATTTGTGGTCTGAGGGGGCAAAAGTCATTCACAACGGCGATCCTTGACGGACTTTCATAGCTCGCCATTTTCTGGGACGATAGGCTTTGGACACGATGCCATTTGCCACACCGAAGGTGAAAAGACTGAAGTCTTCCGCATGGTGTGGATTACAATATTGTTGAACAAAGGATCTCCAGCATGCTTCTTGTAAAACTTCTTTGCGGCTGCAAAATTGACTGGGATAAGTTCCAATGGGTTGTTTGTGCCGCTCTAAAAATGATGGTTCACATCCAATGAGCAGGAATGAAGGTGTTTGATCCCAGATATGTTTTCACTTCGTTGTCTTGGTCTGGGCAATCAAGGGCAATTGCTGGTGGCTGGATTCACTGTCTTGCAGTCCACCAATCCACCCGTTTTGCTGACCAGTGACCAGGGCGCTTGTTGCCTGGACGCCTAGACCAATGAGGCATCCTAGTTTGTTGGTTAAACGAGTCCTTGTGCCGCCAAAGTTCTTGGGGCTGTGGAGGATGAGGAATTTTTGGTCATCCACGACGAGGATGATCATTTTGACGTCTCTTCCATGTCGATGCAGCCAATTTTGTTTGGATCCTTGGTGTGTTCGTTGCAGAGCCAAGGCTGAATGCTTCATGTTTCAGTTGCCTTCATGTTGTCTCCAGGTGTTTGAGAGCAACATTAGGCTACTATTCTATTCAATCAAAACGGCAAGGTCCTCGGGCGTCAAGAAGATTGCAAGTGAATTGGAAATTGAGTTGCTCTCAAAATGAGCAGGGGGGAGGGTAGATAATTTTTTTTAAATATGTGTTATGGTATTTATGCGACCTATTGGGGGCATCTATGTGCTTTCGAAACTCTCAGCAGAATTTTAAAACAGAATTCCAAATTTCTGCTATACCTAGCGTATGTACAGATACCTATTTTACTTTCCTGGCAACGGCATCCCAACAATCCATTTAAATGATGTGTCATTTTTCAAAGGAGATGGTGCAAGGAAAATGTACTCAGGATAGAAGATATTCAAGAATTTGGCATACATCAAGGCACGAGCTGAATTCAAATATCTGGGGCGGCTGGACTATCTCGATCTTGTAAAATGCAATGAAAATAAAATTCCTCAACATGTCTATTGAATGTCACAGGAGCAACATAGGATTTCGATTAGACATACTCTTGAGCTTTTAGATAATAACAAGAGATAAATTGCCCTTAATCAACGTAGGTAGTCGTTGGTGTTGAAGGAAAAATAGGTTGTGTACTGTTGCAAAAGATTGCAAAAGGCACCTACTCTAGAGAGCTCAGGCAGACTCGACTTGGCTCGATAAGATAAATTATTCAGCTGTTGCTTCATACCTCCTGTGGGAAGCTTGTATGAAGATCTGTTATCTCTAGGTTAGAAATCTACTGGGAAGCTTTTGAACCGCTAAGTAACTCTTCTAAAACATAACAGCCCTAAAGTTGAGAGTGTGGTCATTTTAGAACCGTTCTGGAATACTATTCCCGATTAGAGAAGCCCCGGTTCTCCTCACGTGAATCGGACAACAATAACAACTCACAGCGTCGACAATGGCGCGCTGCCAACGACGCAACAATGTGATCGATAGCGATAGCCAACCGTACCGTATTTGCGGATCATAAAAACATGTTGTACACCAAAGCCAAAGCCAAGAAAACGGATACCCTGTGGCGTTGTCGCCGTCGGCGGCATCGACGCTGTCCTTCCTGCAACACCGCCGCCCCCAATCCCAACGCCACTGAAGCAAAGATGAGGACACGTCGTGACACATCAACGACGACGTTCCGAAAACGGAAACGACGACGCGCACCCAGTAGCAGTAGCCTCGCTGCACTCATCCTCTCCTACACCACCACCCTCCTCCTCCCCACATCAGTCCACGCCGCAGTAGTCACCTGGACCAACGGTCCTGAGGACAAATACTTTTGTGGCCTCAAGTGGGACGATGCCGATTGCGCCCGTCGTCAAAATTGTCGTTCGGGCGAAGATACCGAATGTGAGGGGCATGATACTCATGGCATTCAATGCTTTGCGAATACACAGTGTGATACAAAATTTGGAGGGGCAGCTGCTTGGGTTGAGGGTACTTATAGTGAAGAAGCAGCAACAGCAACTGAGGATGGTGAGGGGGGTAGTGGAGAGCCAACAAAAGGACCCACTCCAATAGATTTTGACTCCCTCCTCGAATCGGGTTTATTTCAACCGACACGCTCCCCCATTGTACCAGGGGGACCGACTCATATACCCACGGAATACCCCATCGGTCCGCCCCCCGACTTCATCGGCCCATCCGACGACCCCACCGATCATTGGTTCTGCGGAGTAGGCATCGACGATGCCTCCAACAAATGTGCCACACACTGTCCCAACTCGAACGAATGTCCCCGAGGAGAAATTTGTTACTTTGGCACTTCTTGTGATGCAAGGACGCACGCACCGAGTCCTCCCCCGACGAGAAGGCCGACGGGTGCTCCGACGACGGCCGGGCCGACGATGAGTTGGCCTCCCACGATGTTTCCTACTTGGACGTTTCCGCCGACGTTTTTTCCGACGTTGCCGCAGCCGACGGTTAGTCCTACTTTGAAGCCTACGGGGAGGCCGGTGAGTAGATATGATTGTTTTGTTTTCGTTTGTTTTTGAGATGTGTATTTTGGTATTTGGTATTCATGTGTATGTGCATGTGATGGTGGTGACTAGAAGGAACCACTTGAATTCAACTCGCCAAAGAAAGAGAGAAGATTGCCCTTACATACTGAAATGTCTCCATATTTCATGCAATGCAACAATTATGCACTATGATTTTGGGGAGCCGTGTTTGTACCACAATCAACATATACAATTTTCTGGAAGGGTCCCATTTACTTTTTGTCTAGGTTGTTTTTGATGTCTTGACTTGTTACTTTGCATATGGTACAATCAATTTCCTGTTGGGCAGAACAGTGAGCTTTAGGTGTTTATTAGGAGCCACGAGCCACCTCTAAAAAAGAATAGCTCAAAACGCAAATCGAGGGCGGAAGTCAGAGGCCGGAGCCTTCTCATTTTTGTATTGTACAAGAACTGTGCAATTTTTGTCATTGTTTGATTGTGACTTGAATTTTGAAGACATTCAGTATTGCATCTCATGAGGGTATTCAAGAGCGGAAGTGTTGCAAATGAAAGATTCTGTTTGGCTTGCACGTCTCTTTGTTCTGCATGTGATGGAATAGTATTGATGGCTGGTATTGAAGAAGGATCATAGGAGAAATTGGAGTTACATCATCGGCACAACAATACTTATATTTTTGGGCATATCTTGTGTCATGTTCTGTTACCATCTATATTGAGCATGCTTTGATCTTCTGACACATGTTCCACATCCAAATTTTTGACACATAACATATGACATCAATTCCACCTACCCCCCAAAAAAACATAATAGACCTATGCACCATTAACCGAAGTCCAATCTGGTTTCTTCTGCGGCACATCCTGGACAGACGTCACCTCCCACTGTCGTAAGCGTTGCGTCTCCGGCGAGGATACTGATTGTCCGGGTAGCCATTCCTGCTTTGCCTTTACGGGCTGTACCGAGGAAAAGGGATGGGGTGACGATCCATCACAATGGATACCGGGCTATGATAAGTGGGGCAATTCGATCGCGGAAATTGTTAGTTCGATGAAGGAGAGTGAGAGTGCCCAAAATGGTGATAGTGGTGATGGTGGCGGCGGCGGCCGTCCTACTGGTGGTGGTGGTGAGGCTGCAGATGATGAGCCACTGTGCAGAGAGGCTGAAGTTACCATAACGGCCGATAACTGGCCTCAGGAAACTACCTGGACAATCATCGACACCGAGACTGGCAATGATGTCATACGAGGTGACAACGATGATCTCGTTCCCGGGGAACCCATCACTTCGAAAAGCTGTCTTCCCAGCTGGGGATGTTATAAATTTACAATCAACGATGCGGGCGGCGATGGACTGTGCTGCGAGCATGGTCAAGGAATGTATCGAATACGGTACGATGGTGAGGTGGTGGCCAATGGCGCCGCTTTCTATGATTCTGAGGAGGCCGAGTTTGGTTGCGAGCCGGAGGAAACGCCGGAGCCTACTCGCAATCCGACCAAAAAACCACCTGAGCCAGCAAAGGTGTCCGGTTCTAGCAGTGGCGGCAGTCAGTATCGATGTGTGGCGAGTCCTTTGGTGGATGCAGGATATGTGGTCTCGGAACGATTTTGCGACAAATTTGTGGATTGTTACAATGAGTACATTGAGTCAGGAGATGATTGGTATTGCGCCGAGGATGAGTCTTGCATAACAGCACCCGCTTGCGGTGATGGTGGAGGAGGTGCCAGTGTGGTTGCAGCAGTGCCGGCGGAGCCAAAGGAAGCGCCTGCCCAAGCACCAACACCCATAGTTGAAGTTGTTGCTGAACCAGAATCTGCACCAGCACCTGTTCCAAAGCCGAAGGATTACCCATCAAAGCCTCGGCCCAGTCCGTCCAGACCGCTTACCAACACTTTTGTAAGCTCAGCACCGACGCCCATGCCAGTAAATCAGCCTACAACACCCAAGCCTTCGGATAATCCTACTGATCAACCAACCAGTGCACCAATCACAAACTCCCCAACAGAACAACCAACAAGCGCAAGCCCAACGGAGAGTCCCACAGAAGAGCCATCATATTCACCCACATTTGTAAGTTTATTGACAATGTATACATTGACTTTTTCAGGCCGAGACCTTTGCATATGTCAAATCAATCCAAAGCAAGTTCGTGTAGTTTAAATAAGAAGATGGCTTGTATGGATTTGGGGACACTATGACTGGTCACAAATGCAGCTCTGTCTGGTGGCAGATGTCAATGAGCGCCGCAGATGCAACACAGTCTTCCAAACTCACCATTGTCACAAAATGAAAATACTTTGCATTGCACCTGTTCTCATCCCATTCTCTCCTACTCATATCAAACATAACACAAAATAGGGTCCATGTGGAGGTGATCCTTGCAGAGTAGCTTCCTACTGTCGAAGCCGGTACGGTTTTTGCGGCCCCGATGAGCATTACTGCACCGAAACGGCGATCTGGACGAGTGATTGTCCTGACAAAACGGAGAGACCCACACCTTCACCGATAGCTACTACTCCATCTCCAGCGGCGGGAACTGTTTCGTTTGTGGACGTCTTTCCAATTCCTAGCGTAACTTCAGACGATGTTGTAACCCCGCAGGTGGTCTTCCAAAAGCCCAGTGGAGGGGGCAAGAACAAGCCCACTGGTGGCAAGGGTCCCACAGCCTCGTCATCGGGATCAAAGGTCAACAGCAACACGAAACCGGGACCAGAAAGCACAAGCGATTCAATACCATCGATTCCGGTAATCGAAACAGCACAATCTCCCAAAACTCACATGCCCACTGCAATACCTACCAATTTGCCAACACCAAAACCAACCAAAAAAGAGGCAACATTTCATATCATTGACAACACACTCAATCTTCCATCCAATAACGATCCAAATCTCGGACATACCAACCTGTCCGAAGACTCATCAGGCTCGGTCATTATTACGAACTCTCCAACATTGAACCCAACCCCAAATCCAACACCCAACCCAACCTACAACAAAGCTGCCATCACTCAATCATCCCCTAATGTTGATTCAGTGGTCACCAACTCTGCCTCTTCTGACACTGCAACCAACTACTACTTTGAAGCTGAATCTGAGTATTCGTGCACTGGCCAACCTTGCGATGAAGACGGATGGTGTCGCTCTCGCTACGGAAGTTGCGGACCCGGCTTTATCTATTGCAATACATATTCTAGCTGGAAAAAGAGTTGTCCAAAGGCTGTACTAGGCACGAGACCCACACGCACACCAACCCCGAGACCCACGAGGGAGCCTACAGTGGGTAGTGAATTTGTGATGACCTTGCCCACCACGCCCAAACCCACTGTGCAGAGTTTTCCTAAGCTTCCGGGACCGACTTTGCCAACCATAACAACAGAGTCAGCAGAGTCGGTTTCGTTGGAGTTCATTATATCTCAGTCTGCTTCTGCGGCTAAAAAAGGCTCACAAGATATGTTTGAAACGTCAGATGGTGATTCAGAAGACGATGGGTTGGAAGCTAAAGCAGAAGAAGAGGATGACGGCAACGATAAAGATGAAGATGAAGAAGATGGGGAAAAGGAGGACCAAAAGGCAAACAGTGAAGAATCGTATGTTGGAATGGACGAATGGCTAGATTACACCGTAAGGAGAAATGGTGCAACAACACTTTATTCCCACCACAGTACTCACATTGGTGGAAGTGTGATGCTTGCTGTGATGTTATCATCATATTTATCTGCATGGTTTTTCATGATTTCATAGAACCGAAAAGTATTACCAATAATACCAGTGCGAGGAATGAATGTGTCCTGAAGTGATTCTGGGGTTTGCTTATTTAAAA
>JALLOX010000364.1:0-12208 GCA_036939695.1 Thalassiosira ordinaria | reverse complement strand
TCTATCACCACACCCTTGCAGCTACCCTCGGGCACCTGAGTCCCAAAGAAGCATAAATTTTGAGTTTCAAGCGGGTCATCATGGGAGCACGTCGGTCTACGTTTTTGTGGCTCGGACTCGCCAGTCAGCGCAGCATTATCTACCTGAAAGTTATCCGAGCATTCCAAGACTCGTATATCGGTAGGGATAAGATCCCCGGCCTCAACAAATACAATATCTCCTGGCACAATGTGCATGGATACGACTTCATCTGTGGTGCCACCTCTAAGGACCTTAACTTTTGGGGGCAGCAGACTCCGGAAACTGTTCATTAGCGACTCAGATTTGGAATTCTGGGCAAAGGAGAACACTCCAGTACAAACGACCACCACCACAAGAGTGATGCCCAGAAATAAGTGATCCTGAGATCGATCGATCGAGTATCCCACAAAGCATAAGAAGGAGCCACCCCAGAGGAGCAACGTGTCGATCCGATCCAGATCCGGTTTACTGTCAGAAGGATTTCATGTACCAGGCGTGGTTAGTTGCTTTGACGAGACGAGGCCGTAGGAATATGCATTTTTCCAGGCAAGGTGTCGCGATGGATGGATGGCATGGAACATAGAGCGAATCCGCCAATTCTATGCAATGTAGAAGCGACCTGGGTGTCGCCCCAACAGGGTTCCTCTTCATGATATTCGTCTCACCCACCTCCCACTCCCATACGGACAGCCTGCACAATGCCACAGTTACCACACCATGGCACCGCCCTCGCCGCGCCGACGCTTCCTCAGCATCAACTACGCCATTTCCATTGCAAGTGGTCACGAAGCAGCAACTGTAGAACAACAACAACACAACAGAACAACAATAACACAACTGCTGCCAAAGGGGTACAATCAAACACATGTCAATCTTCCAGATCTTTATGTATTTTAGAAGAAGAGACAGCTGGTACTACAAAGTAAAACGGTGCAGTTGCTAGTATAGGAGATGTTATTTAGTATGCGAAGTTACGTTCGACCCATCCAGCATCACGGACAGTTTGGCGAGAGATTGGATCGGTCCTCTCTTTTGATGTAGCACGCATCAGCGCTTTCCGGGTTTCATCAAAACAAAAGATGAAAATAGCAAATGGAATTGCTGGGAGCCAGTGAACAAATTTGATATTTCTCGTACCCAGAGCCATGTTCATTGGTTTGAAGTAGGCAAGCCCACAAACCAAGAGAATCTCAGTTCCTATGCCAAACAGCATGAAGGTGTTCTTCATTCCCTGGCTTTTGATTGACAACCAGCGTGTCTTGCAAACGAGAAGACCTGCAATCTGACCAATCACAATAGAGACAAAGAATGCTCCTTGGGCATGTTTCAGTGCCTCATAGGCGGACTCAGATGAGGCAATATTCAAGCATTGTTGGTATTGGCTATCAGATTGTCCAGGGATTTCATTCTGAAACTGCTCGAATGAAGCCACTTGCTCACTCTTGTTGGGGTTTATAGCTTCAGATCCTGGCCAGTAGCAATACCCCTCACACATGTACATGCAGTCGGACTCTCTGTCGCTGAAAGTGCCACAAATTTTTCCAGTGGCATCACAAAATGGAAGTGAATCTGTATCATCTGTAAGACGCCCACAAGAGTCTTGATTGTCAGAGTTGAAGCCCATGCAATAAAACGTTTGAAATGGGTTGTTTGGGAATGCAATTTCTGACTCCAGGTCATACTTGTTGACAGTTATGCATCCCGATTGTGTAGAGTTGGGAAATGTCTCAGTACCCTGACCGTTACAGAACAAGGCCTGACCATAAAGGCTGTTCGTCATCTTTTCTTGGTTAGGACAGTTCGAGTACTCAAACCTCGAAGGGTCAGCATTAAGGGCAACGTCCGGCACCTGTGCTCCACGTAGTTTGGCGCTCCCCTGCTCTCCACAGAATTGGCCTTCTTCACAGCTTGTGTCAGTTGTTTGCCCACACAGTGAATACAAACCGGCGGGTCTGCCACCAAAGTAGCTACGCATTTCCACGTCAGCACCAAGATTTCCAGGGCCATTGGAATCATTTGTGTTCCAACTCAGATATCTGTTATCCCAGTACGATGATGTGCGACCCCGCCATGGAATGTACTCAAAGAAATGATTCTTGGTGAGAGCTTCGTAGCTTTCAATACTGTTTGCTTTCTTGCCTCTAGTTTGCCCAGTGTAAGTGGTAGAATCTTGAAAGTCGAACTCTGATGGCTTTCCGTCACCCGCAAAGTTGTTGTAGGCATACCCGCATGTATGTATCTCGCCGTCAAAACCTTCAAACCAAAATGGGTACTCGCGAGTAGGCGGATCGACGGAAGGATTGAGATCTTCGTTAATGAGTCCATCCAGGTTGACATAGTGGCCTCCTTTGAACTTGCAAAACAGCGGCTGATGACCCCACACTTCTGAATGCCCTCGATTGATCAAAATGGAGGGTGGGTATCCATAGTCATTCAGCACAACCATGTATGTGAAAAATCCCGCAAGAGCTTGAATCATACCAATCTGTCCGTAGGAAAATTGGATCACTGTGAAAAGGATAAGGGTGAGTGAGTCTTGACCAATTAGAATAGCAAACAAAGAAGAACAACGAACTCACTGCGGTTGGTAACGAGACGGTCAGTCTTGGCGTTACGAGGGGGCCGCTTCATAATGTCAGCCTCTGGTTTCTCATATGCCATTGAAATAGCTGGAATCATGTCCGTCCCCAGATCGATCGCGAGAATCAGGAATGTTGTTAACGGTAGCGGAATAGCGAAGATGATGAAAGCGAGGAAAGGAGTAATCTCAGGAATGTTGGACTGTATGGTGTATGCAATGCTCTGACATTCAGCCATGCAGTGTTGCCATCAAAAATGAAGTTGTGTGAGCAAGCAGCAAAAGATAACACACGAGACAATTCAGCATAAGGGAGTTACCTTCTTCAAGTTGTCAAAAATCAGTCGTCCTTCTTCAACACCCTTCACAATGCTATTGGACAAGAATGTTTTGTGTGAGCAACCAGCAAAAGATTTTGGATGTAGAGTCAGAGCAAGAAACAATTACCTGGCAAAATTGTCATCGAGAAGGATCATGTCAGCCGCATTTTTGGAGACCTCACTTCCCATTATTCCCATGGCAATGCCTATGTCTGCTTTCTTGATTGCAGGGCTGTCATTTACTCCATCCCCAGTGACTGCTACGATATGACCTTGTCGCTGACAATTCTCTACAATGACGAGCTTTTGCTGGGGTGATGTACGTGCAAAGACAATCTGGCGATGGCTCAGGATGAAATCCCAATCACTCTCCTTCATATCTACTGATATTGTGTGTCCGGGAATCACAATGGCCTCTGCATTATCAGGATCTTCATAGTCGGGATCGCCAGGCTCACGGCCGAAGGCAGCGTTTTCCTTTTCAATGTCACCACGAGTTTTACTCCAAAGAATTCCTACCTTGTATGCAATCGCTTGAGCTGTAATTGGATGGTCGCCAGTCACCATTATCACCTTGATACCAGCAGTTTTGCACTTTTCTACAGCTCCGGGAACGGCTGGCCGAGGAGGGTCGATGAGCGCCATGATTCCCAGGAATACTAGACCTTGGCAAGCTATTGGATTTTGCTCGCGACCATTCTTATCTTTCGTATAATCTTGTTCTTCTCCAATTGGGAAATTCGGGCTATATGTGCTGTCGCCATCGGCGGCATACTTGTAATTATCATTGTACAGTTTTGGATCAAGTTCAAGCTCAGCAAAACCAAGGCAACGCAAACCATTTGATGACAACGACTCTTGCTGGGCGACAATGTTCGTTCTCTCCTCTTCGGATAGTTCGACCTTCTTGCCATTAATAATGGCGTGTGAACACCTGGAGAGAACTCGTTCCGGGNTCCTCTTCGGATAGTTCGACCTTCTTGCCATTAATAATGGCGTGTGAACACCTGGAGAGAACTCGTTCCGGGGCTCCTTTCATCAGAACAACGTGTTGACCATTCACGCTTGAGCTGTGCACATGCACTTGATATTTATTCTTGGAATTGAATGGGATGGCAAACTTTGTTGGGTAGGACGAGCGGATGCTATCTACGTCACTGTCACCGGATGTTTGGTCTGCTTCACTCTGGACAAATTTGATCATTGCGCACTCGGATGCATTGCCCACAGGCTTCCAATTGTAGCTCTCAATGGTGGATCCATCACCCTGCGTGACCAATCCTTTGAAAGGTACAGGAATGTGGTTCCCAAACTCATCAACTTTCTTTGTTTCTCCATCTTCTTCATACTCCCACTTACTTGACTCATTGAATGTGGCAACGTTGCACAGGGCTGCACAACGCATCAGCTTTTGGAAGCATACATTTGCTGGGTCGTAACTCTTATTTCCAGCCGTGAACGAGGAAGGTGCATCCTCTGTGACAAATGCTTTGTCGCCTCCGTAGACAACCCTCGAAACAGTCATTATATTCTGCGTCAATGTACCGGTCTTGTCCGAACAGATGCATGTTGTGGAGCCAAGTGTTTCTACACCCTCAAGATTCTTAACAAGAACTTTCTTTGCATGCATACGCTTCGCCGTTAGTGTCAAACAAACAGTAACTGTTGCTAGGAGGCCCTCTGGCACGTTCGCCACGATAATGCCAATCATGAACACGAGATTTTCAATGTACGGTGTTCCAATCATGATGTTGAGGAAGAAAAAAAGGACGCCGAGAAACATTGCAATCGCCGAGATTACCAAAATGAAGTGATGTATCTCCTTATTGATGGGGGTTTGTTCATTCTTGGTCGACATTGCGAGCGCCGCTATTCTTCCCATGACGGTGTTATCACCTGTCTCTATCACCACACCCTTGCAGCTACCCTCGGGCACCTGAGTCCCAAAGAAGCATANCGGTGTTATCACCTGTCTCTATCACCACACCCTTGCAGCTACCCTCGGGCACCTGAGTCCCAAAGAAGCATAGGTTTTGAGTTTCAAGCGGGTCATCATGGGAACACATTGGTCTACGTTTTTGGGGCTCCGACTCGCCAGTCAGCGCGGCATTATCTACCTGGAAGTTATCCGAGCATTCCAAGACTCGTATATCGGCAGGGATAAGATCCCCAGCCTCAACAAATACAATATCTCCTGGCACAATGTGCATTGATACAACTTCATCTGTAGTGCCACCTCTAAGGACCTTGACTTTTGGGGGCAGCATACTTTTGAAACTATTCATTAGCGACTCAGACTTGGAATTTTGCACAAAGGAGAACACTCCAGTACAAAATACCACCACCACAAGAGTGATGCCCAGAAATAAGTGATCCTGAGATCGATCGATCGAGTATCCCACAAAGCATAAGAAGGAGCCACCCCAGAGGAGCAACGAGAAGAATCCCGTGAGTTCGTTGAGGAACTTAACTGTGCATTGAAGATAAGTAACAGATGAAAAAGGTTGCATAGAGTAAAAAATATCCAAATGACAACTATAATGCTCACCCCATGTAGGTGTTTGCTTAGGTGGTGTAAGCATATTTTGGCCATGCTTACTAAGCAGAGTCTTGGCAGCCCCCAAGCTTAAACCAGTATGTTGATTTACCCCGAGCTTCTCCAGGAGCTCTTCGAGGTCTTCCTTGTGAGCCGTAACTTCGACGTTCCGGCGAAGATCGTCATGTTGTTGGGCTTCATTATCCACTGACTTTCTTTTCCGGAAGAACTCCATCACCGCCACTCGAGACAGACAACGAAAGTTATTGCCAACCGTTCCGTGTCTCTTGCAACCTCGGCGGTTGGGAGAGTTGAGGTTCAAGATTGCAATGAAAAGGGTTTTAATTTTTTTAATTGGCTCGCGGTATCTTTTTGGCGACGTTCATGCGATTAATAGCGATATGAACATTCACCTCATCCATCCAGTTGGCTTCTTTTCTGCAAGCTGTTGTTGCATGCAACTACATATTACATAACTAACAGCATGATGCAACATCAACATCAATCGTGCACCAACAAAAGTGCCGCGGAAGACCCTAACCAATTCAACCCCTACGAGGGTATGGACACCAATAACATCAACTTCAACCATTCCATCAACTACGACAATGCAATGTTCGCGAGCTAATGCACTCCCTACCTCCGGGCTGGAAGCGCCTCGATCCCAACGAGATGACACCTGGACAGCCTCCTTATTTGCACGAGCCCTCTGGCCAAACCTCCTGGAAGAGCCCCAACTTTGACAAGATTATGAACATGGCTGATCAGTATCAACAGGGAAAGAGGAAGGGAAATGAGAGCGGAGGTGCCGTCGGCAGCGTTGGTAACAATAAGCAGGTGAAAAAGCTCCGCTTGATGTTGCAGGCGGGTGCCCCTTTGGGGGCAGTGGAGCAGAAGGCACGGTTGGAAGGGATTGATATGAACCTTGTTCTTTCCCCATCCGATGGCAAGATGGAGGATGGAGTTGGCAAAGCAATAGTGAGCGATAGCGAGGAGGAAGTTGCCCTCGCTGCCAATGCGACAGCTGCAATTCCCGAGACTCTCGTCAAGAAATACAAGCGCATGATCAAGGCAGGTGTACCCATGGACCGGGTGCAGCAGCTAGCAGGCATTGAAACGGGTGCGTCTCCTGAGCAGGTTGCCTCCATTGTGCAGGGGAGCGTGGGGCGGGATGATGGTGAACAAGGAGATGATAAAAAGAAGGAAGTATCACCTCAGAAGAACCCTCGTATGAGCAAGTTTTTGAGGATGCAAAAGGCGTGAGTCAACATCCTAGTGTTTCAATGACATATGAATTTGTATATTTTCTGCAACATTCTCACTTTTGTTTATGGACACTACATTGAAAACAAATATCTCAAGTGGCATTCCTTTGGTAGCTATTCAAAATGCTGCAAGATTGCAAGGGCATGATCTGGACGAGTTGAACCAGGCTCTTGGGGTAGGAGAGAAAAATGCTGTCTCTGTTGAGAGCATTGCCGATCCTAAGAATGGTAACACCAAGGATAGGACAAAGAAAATCAAAGCTGATGAAGTCATGAAGGATCACAAGGTGACACCTATCCCTGCCAAGATTTCCAGTCGTCCTCACTTCACCCCACAACAGGGAAAAGTTGCCTTCCCCTCATCCTGTGGCAGTCAGCACTCTTTCCCCCTGACAGATCTTGTTCGCAAGATGGCGCAGACAGTGCAAAAGACATCTCAATTCAGCATGGATTCAAGGACTGAAATGGTCGTGGATGAGCTTACTCTGTTTCATGCCTTGGGATCGCTTCAGGGTTTGCAGTTTGCACGTGATGAGTACAACTCAACTGTGGGTGTCAAAGGTATGAACGTGGAATTGATTCGTTCCAAGCGCCATGGATTTGTGGAAATGGCAGCTTCAGTTGGAATAACTCTGCCCAATGAAGATGCGAGAGTTGATATTGAGGGGTTGGACGATCTCGTCGAGCACATTATGAAAGCAAACCAAACAAAGCTGGAACACGGCCGTTCTCTCATCAAGGATGACTACTATGACTTTGACTCCATCCACACACTCTATCCCCCAGGCTCTTTTGTGATTGCCAAGCATGCGGGTGGAGGCGGTGTCGATTGTGTCTGCCAGGTGGTGTGGCATCGCTTCACTCAAGGGAAGACAATTAGCGGCAAGCCAATGAAGTACTTTCAGCTGTGTGTCAGGTTTGTCATTCCCGTGGGTGGGGGCAAATCTACTTTCGCTGAAGTTGTTGAGGGCATTGCAATGTTTGAAGGGCGTCGTACACTGTCAGCTAGCGCAAGTGGAACGGGTTTGGCTTTTGTTCCTCTTTCCGACGGACAGAGCGACTTGCTACAGAGGTACATGCAGCGTGGTGTTGTGCACAATCAAATGTATCAAGTCAACAAGCAGAAGATGCATAGTTACATGGCATATGAAAAGGGCAGTTTTTACCAAAAGAGCGGTGGTGGATCATTCAATGCTGGAAAGTCATCTGTGGCCTTGGCCTCCTCTGGTCGAATTGTTGTTGACTACGATGCAGCTTCTGACAATGGTCATTCTATCAGTATTGGGCGTGATGATATGATTGAAGGCATCCGCATGAAATCCAAGGAATACAAATTGCATCTTCGTTTGATGAGTCAGAGTAAAGTTTGTGGTGTGGGCAATACTCTGGACAGCAAGGATAGCATTGCAGTGTCGGCAGGCACAATGATCTTGTTTAACCAAATTCCCCATGAATATTTGCCACTGGTGTGGCCAATCGCTGTTGGATTCAGTTTGACATCCAAATCTTGGGGCGATGTGGTCATTGATGGACTGACCGATATTTCATTTGACCCAGAGGTATTTGACCGCTTGGTCATTTCACCCTCACGCAAGAAAATGATTCAGGCTTTGGTGAAACACACCAGTGGCTTTCATGACGTGGTTGAAGGCAAAGGGGAGGGCACAGTCTTTTTGCTCTATGGGCAGGTATGTGCTTTATTGCTCAATACATTCTTAACATATCATTGATTGCCACTAACTCATCCTCATATATTACACTTCTGCACCACTTTCCTCTTAAAAAGCCTGGCACCGGTAAGATATGCATTACTTACAGATGCCACTCGTTGAATCTTGCATGGTTCCGATGCTGGACTCTATACTACATATTTCTATTCTCATTACTATTCATTCTTTGACAGGTAAAACTCTCACGGCGGAGGCCATTGCAGAATCACTTCACCGCCCTCTCTATTCCATCTCCATGGGAACTCTTGGCACGACTGCCGATGAGCTTGAACGCCGTCTTTCTGAAATCCTTCAACTTTCTGCGAGGTGGGACGCCTTGGTCCTACTTGATGAAGCTGACTCCTTCCTTGAAGCCAGGAGCTCAAGCTCGCCCTTGGAGAGGAACGCGATGGTCTCCGTTATGCTTCGCCTGGTAGAATATCATCGTGGTATTCTCTTTCTAACAAGCAACAGGATCGATTCGTTGGACCAAGCTTTTCAGACCAGGTGAGCGAGAAGTGTTCTCTCAAATAATGTTGCATGATCCAAAGACAGAACTCATATTCTCATACTGCAAATAATTCAGGATCACGTTGGCGTTGAATTATGAACCTCTCGACTTTGAGGGCCGTGCTCAAGTGTGGACAAATCTGTTGCTCAAGTCGAACGAACCACTGACATCTATCGATGTGAAGGCCCTTGCTGAGACCAAGCTCAACGGAAGAGAGATAAAGAACGCGCTTCGCTTGGCCTTGGCTCTTGCTGCTGATGAGGATGGTGTGCTTTCTCAAGAGCTTCTTCTTGAAACCGCCTTGGTTGTCCATGGCCAGAAAAATACCTTGGAGATTGACTGGAAGGAAGATCAGGGCAAAGCTGGTGGCTGGTTGTCCTCCTGGTGGCGCTGATTTCTTTCAGGTGTTCGAGATGAGCAAGGGAAATGTGAAAAGATGGTACAAATAATACTATGTCTGCCATTGAACAAGCCTGGGGGCATGCTTGTAGTAATATCATAGTTTACTGGCCTACAAAAGATGTTAGCAAGAGCAATTATTCATCTGTATGTCTTAAGATACAAGTTTGGACTCAAGCTTCAGAATCATTGGAAGAATTGCTGCCATCATAGTCACTACTATCATCAGAATCATATTCATGGAGTTGGGATGCTAGTGTGGACATTCGCCTCATACCAGATTCTCTTGAACCAGTCATAGTACTCTTTCGTCGATGACTAATGCTAGCCCGCTTCATGATGTTTGCTGAACTTCGCCTGCGACTTGCCCTTTCTGAGCTCATGAGAGAGACACTGGCGCCTAGCTCTTTTCCAGAAACTGACGACATGTGAAACATATCGTACATTGGATCTATTTCTTCATCTTCTTCCTCCGAATCCTCATCACCTTTTTCATCATTGCCCTTCTGGTGTAGCAACTTTTCCACAATGCCAATAACACCGTTGACGCTAGGGTCTTTTGCTATAACTGCCATAAACTTGTCACTATCAAAGTCAACACCATACTCCTGCAATGCTAGACGGATCCTCAGAGCGAGTATCCTTGCTTCCTTTTTATCAATGATGTGGTCCCCATCTGTGTCACTCCTCATGATGATGCAGATCATATCTTGTGTAATCCTTTGTCGCAAGTTATTCTACCACAAGAGTAATGTAGATTGAGCTAGAGAAAAAAGTATCAAATGAACTTAGTTCTAAAATCTCACCTTCATTTGGGCTAGTATTTCTTCATTTTCTTTCACCAATTCAACAAGCCTCGAAACATTGGTACCCTGTTGATCAGCGATACCTCTCAGTTGTTCTTCTACTACTGCCGCCCTTTGATGAGGTTGTTTACACATATCAGCGTTAGCATTACAGTGTGGAGAAGGAGTATTACGCGTAAGCAGTAAGATTTCTGTTACCTTTCGGCCTCTGGCTCCAGGAAATCTATTTGCTCGCTTAGAAGATTAACATCATCCTCGAGCGTGTTTGCGTCCTCCCTCAACTTATTATTCAATTGGCGCAAACCTGTGTTGAAGGACATGGCACGCCCAACGTGAGTAAACCATAGCAATGGTTGAAGTTCAATATTGGTAGTATTCAGCTCACCTCCACCTGGGAATTTTGCAAGCTGCCTTTCCTTGATAGCAGAGAATGGGGCGCTATGGTAATAGAAATATGTCCAATCTGAATTAATATTCAAGCAAGTAAAGGCATAAACTAATTGTTTGTTGTGTTTCTATGGTTGTGTTGGACTCACTTCAAGAACACAACACCTCCCATGATGAATATGGCAACTGATCCTACAGTGGCCATAGCTGCTGCTGACACTACAACTCCAATGCCTAAACCAGCATATACTGCTTGGAAAGACACAGAGCAAGATGAGTGAACTATCGGAAGGGACATCTATGCCCTTCTAGCGATTCTGGACTGAACTCACCTGCGATCGATTTCAATTTTTGTGTTGGAGTTTGTTTCACTGTCTCTATGGAGCTCTCATCCGAATCAGTATCCGAAGCAGTACTATAGTCATCATCAGATGTTAGTAAGGGGGCCAACATCTTTTCTGCCTCTCTACTAGCCATGCGCGATGCAACGTAGCTACTCATTTTTGTTGCATGAAAAGTTACCACTAATTGAGAGTTTGGATGCTGTGCAATAGACTAAGTCTCTTATCTCGCAATGGTCTCCAGTGCTACAACGTTTGATTCGATGCGATTTCTTTTATCGAAATGGTAGTTGAAGACCCACACTGTTCTTAGTCTAAGATCTAAGATTGCACTCCATTGTTTGTCTTGGCCATATTGGGCGAACAATGCCAATAGATACGCACTGATCCGAAGACGAACATACAGTCGGCCATATTATCATCTCTCCAGAGTCCGCCTACTTACGCACCGAACATGGATGGGACGATGGAGCTCTTCTAGCGACGGAAGAGAGGATGGAGCGACGCAATGAAAATGAAGCAAGACAAACATACGCCCACCCCATGCCAGGTGAGGTACATAAGGGTACATACTAGTTCCCGCCTTCATAAAAAATCATTGCATGAGTTAAGGATGAAATATTCGTATTGTAGAGTAGCCATTCTTGCATGAGTTAAGGACAGCTATTTGGAAGGAGAGATACCTTTCTTGGAGCTAACTCTACAAATATCACCAGGAAATACACACCGAAAATCATCATTTTCATTTTCATTACAGTACACAGAAAGCTCAAATGAGCCAGGATAGAGAGTACAATAGGTCTGTACAAAATTAGCACCTCATCCACCGCCTTTAGACTACAATAGTTGTTCGTCTTCAAATAGACTGGTAACTTAACATCGTCTTTTGATGTTTTTGCATCGTATGCTTCTATCATCATAAACTTGCAAAATTTGATATCGGGCACCAAGGGATGTGCCGTAGTATGAATAGGATTTGGAGTAGTAATAGGAAGAAAAATCCCCGATTTAGTGATTTTTTCCAAAAGCAAAGCAAGCACATGGGCAATTTTGCAATTTATTTAAGGCCGGTAGTGGAAGCATGGCAAGAACTATTTTTGTTATTGAATAACAAAACCAAAATGTGCTGGGGCACATATGATGACTTAGGAAAAAGATAAGCTTGCTCTAGCTAGCTCTCTGACTTTTTTAGTCAGACTACGTTTCATTGCCAACTCAAACTTCTGAAACTTATTCTGCTTAATTTTAAATAGAGATCAATTCAGAGTAGATCCACTTATTCAATGCGATGCTGTGATCTTATGATGGAATAGTATGTTTTTGAGGGTGACGGAT
>JALLOX010000363.1:0-16396 GCA_036939695.1 Thalassiosira ordinaria | reverse complement strand
CTTGAATGATTTCAAGCCACAGGCACTTTCCAACCTTGTGTGGGCATATGCAACCGCAAAAGAGTCGCATCCTGATCTGTTCAAGAAAGTTGCTCATTACATTGCTGGACTTGACAACTTAGAATCATTCGACGAGCAGGCACTCTCAAACGTAGTATGGGCATGTGCAACCGCAAAAGAGCCACATCCTGATCTGTTTAGGAAAGTTGCCGATCACATTGCTGGATTTAATGACTTAGGATCATTCAATCCACAGGGACTCTCCAACCTAGTATGGGCATATTCAACTGCAGAGCAGTCTTCCCCAGAGCTGTTTAGAAAACTGGCGAGTCACATCACTGGGCTTGACAGCTTGGATCAATTCAATTCTCAGAATCTTTCCAATATTGCATGGGCATTTGCAACTGCAAAAGATTTGCAGCCGCAACTCTTCCAAAAACTAGCAGATGCAGCAATCAAAAGGAAACATGAGTTGAATTCTCAAGCCATATCTAATTTGCTATGGGCCTATGCTACAAATGGGCAAATAGATGAAAGCCTTTTTTCTTCGTTCATTCCAAAAACAAAAGCACTCATTGGCCAATGCAATAGCCAAGAATTGACTAACATTGCCTGGGCATATGCAGTTGCTGATGTTGATGCTCCATCACTATTCGATGATTGCTTTAATCATGGCTGTCTAGAAAAGAGGGATGAATTCGAGGTGGAGGATTTAAGACAGCTTCACCAGTGGCATCTATGGCGAGATGAGTTGAAGTCCAACATAAGATTGCCTCCATCACTTGAGGAAAAATGCTACAAAGCTTTTGTGTCAGAAGGGCCAAACCCATCAGCATTACAAAATGATGTCATTTCTGCACTGGCATCTTTGGGACTAAATCCAGAAGAAGAAGTGCTCACCCCGAAGGGATACAGTCTAGATGCGGTAGTGGAAGTTAATGGAAAGAAGATAGGATTGGAAGTTGATGGGCCATTTCATTTCCTAGGTAGGAAGCCAACAGGAAGCACCATTTTGAAACGCAGGCTGATTGGCAACCTTGAAAAGATTTCCCTGGTGTCTGTGCCATATTGGGAGTGGGATAAACTTGGAAGGGACATCAACAGAAAACAACAATATCTTTGCTCTTTGTTGGGGTTGGTTAATAATTATGCAAGAGGAGATGACCAAATTAGGGAGTAATTGTACCGAGACATGGGATCATCTTTTGAGGTGGCCGTACTTATTTTCAATGCTAGCTTTCTTCCAATGAGGAGATAACTCTACTGAGTGGCGTTCGCATGATTTATGGATCCCGTTCAAACCAGCTGCTGGAATAGTTTTGAGCAGTCGATTAGAAATCTAATAAATACATACAAGTATATTTTGTATTTGGCATGTATTTGATAAGCATCCTGTGTATGTGTGCAAGAGGGTCGCTGTGCTATGTTCTGTTGGCTGGCTTTGATGAGTTCAAGCCACTGGAAGTTGCCAAAATTGTGTGGGTGTTCAAGCTGAAGTATGAAGCATTGTGGTATGACAATGACGACTGGTATTATCCTGTAAGCAGTAGAGGTTGGTATGATTTGATATAAACAGAGAGCTATAAGGAAACTCTAGAGATAAAATGTTAGACTTTAGAGAAGGTGATGATAGTAGAAGGAGCTACATTTCCAAGGGCAAAACACATTCTGGTTTGGTCAGAGCCTGTCAACTCGTTTCAGGATGTAGAGTTGGAGGCATAATTTGGTCCACATTTGAGTTGCCATCGATATTTGATTCCATGTTATCACGTGAAATATTGGCAAGTTCACTTAACATCAAACGTTGAGAATAACAAACTGACTTCTTTGTGTATTTTTTGGTGATAACAGTTGTGTAATCCGATGCTCTAATTGTGTGCTTCAGTCAGATTTCAGCCTTGATTTGAAACGTCCATAGAGGGGGGCATTATGCATAGGGATCCGCTTGTTTGGCGGATTCCCCTCCTCGGAAGCAAGTTTTGATATGTCAATATTGATTCCCACGTTAATTGCAACGAATACTGTCCTTCTCATTTTTGACGTTGTAGGTGCGAAATAATCCACGTAGGAATCAGTATTAAACACGTGTCATGCGCATCTAGGAGTAGTGTTACCACCCGTATTTCAATCTGATTAATATTGTATTTGCGAACGCTATTATTCAAACCCCCCAGCTCTTCTCTGCTCTCTTCTGAGTAAACGCCAAGCTTCCTATCGATCTCTACAACAGAGACTACCGATGAGCTTCATAAGAATGGCAGGCCAGCGTTCGCAATCCGCTACGGGAGCCGTCTCTCATGCCAATGGACGGACACTGCCTGGACATGAACATGAAACGGAGAAGTTCGATGATCGTCCATGACACCGAACAGAGTAAAGCCGAGAGAGATACTGTCGTTGCCGTCGACCCAACCGCCTCGTCAGACCTATGAAGTTTACCAACCCGATCTCCGACTCCATAAGGCCTGTCCACGCAATCGTAGCATGCCGATGGACGGACACAAGTCGGAGTAGGTGTGGGATTACAGGGCTCTCGATCCAAACAGAGATGGAGAGCCTGCGGTTCATAGATCTACCCTCCAATATGCTTAATAAGAATGCAGCCAGATGCACCCAAAAACAGCTATAAACGGCACATCTTCGGTCACTACCTGGACATGAAACAGAAGATGGATGGATGGATAAATGCGATTGCTCGACTCTGCTCTCTAGCCACCAATCATTTGATGTGTCCCAAGAGGTTCGTTGCCACCGATGCACTTACTGACTTACCACCTCAAACCTACGTCGTCTACGAATATCCAATGTCCAGTCCTCCAACAATAAGTTGGATAAGAATGATGAGCGATGCATCTATCGTGCCAATGGACGGACAGGGAGATGAAAAATGGAGGAATGGGGAAGACGTGGGATTGCTGCAACTTCGTTGGCCACCAATCATCGATGCATGCAACTTCTTCGTTGGCCACCAATCATCTATGCATCCCATATCTTTCACTTGAAGAGAGTTGCCGACGTGGTCTGACCAACAACCTAACATTCACTCTCCGTGATATATCTGAAATCCTCGGTCTCATAAAAAGAAGAAGCACAACCAGAGCTTTGTCTTTTACCATCCTCCGATAACAGCATAGGATCATCATCACCATGACAAATCAAGGAAAAGCAACTCGCCACACATCCGCCGTGACATTGGAGTCGACTGCTCACCGTGGTTCCATCGATCAGCTCGAAGAAGGATTCAACGGTACCGCATCTGACCATGGTGGTGATAAGTCCACGTGCACTAAGAAACACAAGATCATCGCTGCCATCGCATTGGTCGTCATGGTTATTGTTGTTGGAGTAGTATGCGGGGTGGTGATCAAAAGGGATCAGGCTCCATCGCAGGATAACGCTGATCAGTTATCTAGTCTTGAAACTGAGTATGCTTCGCCTCCTTCTTCCTCCACTGATGACAATGAAGAGAGCACTGAAGTTTCTTCCTCCAATGATGGACAGTCGGTCTTTGTCACATTTACAAGTGATCCACCCACCGAACCGTCTGCTTCTTCTGAGGATGGTACTGGCGATAACTTCAACCTACAGCCTACCGATGCCACTGAAGAATCAACTCTCACCAAACCTTCTGAGTCCTCACCTCCTCCTACACCAAGTGATGAGGAAGAAATCTTTTCAATCTCAAGCTCTTCTGCACCTGAAAATATTGTGAACTCAACCATCAATTCTGTACCTGAAAGCATTGTAAACCCGACCATCTCTTCTACTGTTCAGACATCGGTAAGTCCATCCTTCCCTACGCAAGGGCCTGCCTCTGATGACACACCGAGTCCAACGGGCACTCCTACTCTTCAGCTCACTAGCGAGCCAACTGCTTCGCCTACAAAGGTTTGTATCATACATGCTATCTGGTTGCCTGCCAACAAAGTGAACTTTCTCTCACACGATCTGTTTGTTTCTTTTCTTGAAGGAGCCAACCAATTTCCCAACAAAAGAGCCTTCTAGTAGTCCCACTAAGGAGCCATCGAATAGCCCATCAAAAGAGCCTTCTAGCATGCCTACAAAGGTTTGTTTTCATCATGCTAGTTGCCTGCCAACAAGCTGAATTATCTCTCACACACTCTACATTTGTTTCTTTACTTGAAGGAGCCAACCAATTTCCCAACAAAAGAGCCTTCTAATATGCCTACAAAGGTTTGTTTTATTCTCACTATTTTATAGACTTGCCTATCAATAAGCTGAACTATCTCTCACACACTCTCTGAATGTTTTCTTTCTTGAAGGAGCCAACCAATGAGCCAACCAATGAGCCAACCAATGAGCCAACCAACGAGCCAACTCAAGGTCCTACAGTCCCAAAGGCCTCAGAAATGGATCAAGACACTCTGGATACTACGGAAGGTGAAGAGATGATATATGATGCAGTTATCATTGGCGCAGGATGGAGCGGACTCCGAGCTGCGCAACTTTTGGAAGATGCCGGCGCTTCTGTCCTCATCCTTGAAGCCAGTGATTATGTAGGAGGAAGGGCCAAGACTTCCTACGACATCCCTGGGGTACCCACCGATCTCGGCTGTGAATGGTTATACACCGATTATAGTAGTATGGGAAAAACATTATCCGATGAAGGACTACTTGATAACACGGATGGCAATGATCTTGCAACTCTCTCATTTGAGAATGCTTACTACTATGCTCAGACTGTCAGTGAGGATGGCTCTATCCAGGCTGATCTTCTGAAGAATACAGATGAGCAGTCAGCGGTTTGGGGTGACTTTGTCGCGTTCACTCAAGATGTGAAGGGAGATGTAAGCTGGACAGGTGAGTACTAATGCTGTGTCCTTGATGTCATGCTGATAAGTATTACATATGTCTGAATCTATAATATTTATCATTACATTGCCATAAAATGCGGTAATCAGATGCCCTAGATCAGTTCTTGCAAGAAAATAATGTTGACAACAGCGGCAAGCAATTCCTTAACCTAATGTTAGACATTGGAGAGACAGAATTTGGCGGCGATGCAGATATGCTCTCCTTGACTGAGTTGGCATATTTCTTTGATGAAGGAGTCTACTTCGAAGAGGCACACTACATGCCTGTTCCAGGAGTTGGTTTTGGAAGTACCGCAATTTCATTTGCCCAGAAAATTGATGCTAATATCAGACTAAATTCAAAGGTTGTTGGCATTGATTACGAAGATGATGAAAGCATTTTTGTTTCATACGAAGAAGCAGATGGAACAATGAAGGAAGTCGTGGCGCGGACTGCTCTCGTTACTGTCAGCCTAGGTGTTCTTAAAGCAAACACAATATCATTTTCTCCTGAGCTGCCGGCTTGGAAGGAAGAGGCCATTCAAAACATGGGCTTCGGACTTCTCAACAAAATAGTTTTGTATTGGAATAGTGAAGATGAGGCTGTTTGGCCAGAAGAAACGTATTGGTTAGAGTTGATTACTCCTGAGGATGACAACAGTGGAGTTTGGACTACGTGGATGAACGCCTCGAGTCTGAAGGGGGTCCCTTGTCTTATCGGCTGGATTGGTGGGGATGAGGCATTAGCTATAGAGGAGCAATCTGATGAAGCAATCTTAGAACAAGTGATGGAAAATCTCAGGTCCATGTTTCCAGCAATCACACAACCTGCTGAAGTAATTGTCACAAGATGGGGTAAGTTCACGATGCACTTGCTATTGCACTGTACTGATTTATACATTTCCTCTAAAACGACTCTGTGACCAATACTTATTTACAACATATCTCATAGGTCAAGAAGATCATGTTCATGGTTCATACTCCTACAATAAATTTGGTCGAAGCTTCATTGATGATGCTGAAAATATCAAGGAAAGGCTAGGTAACGTGTGGTTTGCCGGTGAGGCAACAAATTTGGATGAATGGCACGCTACAACTGTCGGTGCGTGGTCCACTGGGGAAGAGGCGGCTGAGGAAATGACATCCGTTCTGAAGGAATGGTTGTGAGATATCTGGTTTAAGAACCCTTACTCCTGTTTGAATAGTTTACTTGGTCGATTTTTCCTATCTCGACCAAAATGATTAAATTAGAATAACTGTATTGACTGTAAACTGCTTCTATATCTAATCGAAATGGACGAGGTAAATTTGGAGAACAAAGAGAAAATTATTTTTAGTTGAAGTTAGGTTTTGAGAAAAGTTCTACCCAGTACAATATTGCCTATCTCTCTAGGTCTGCACATTGTACAATCTACAAATTTTAAGACTCTGATGTCATACTGGATTCGGCAAGCACCTTTATTCATGATGAAAGTTAGTGGAACTAACTTGAGAAGTTCAGATTCAGCTCTAATTGTACTAAAATGGATAATCAAAAAGGACCAGACAGTAGAAATAGAAGGTTAGATATGTAAAAAGAAGCCTCATGGCAAATACCACTACGCATATGTTCTTTCAGTCTTGGGCTGTAATAATTGTTTATCATCAATAATTACATCATAACTAATTGAATGGATCTTACTGAAAGGATGTATATGAATATGCGAAAAATAGAAAATAAAAAAGATGAGATATGAGGAAAGAAGAAGCCTCAAGTTCAAGTGCAAGTGCTCAGCCATTTTTATGTTTGCCGACGTAATGGGAAATTCAGTTGGGTGTGACTAAACAGAAAAATGGTGAGAGAGAAACCAAACAAACATAAGATTTTTCTAATGAAAATAGATGAATATATAATCAGAAAAAATAAATAGCTCGGTGCAATGTGAGCTGCCACGTACCGTGGGAAATAGAGTAGGGCGTACAGTTGGATTCAACCAACAAATAGATGAAAACAATAAAGATGAATGGGAGAGTACTTATCAAGGAGGAATGGCTTTATTTTTCACTGATTTTCCACTGAAGAAAACTTTATGTAAATTTATATTGGTTTCTTTGTTGGGGATGGAGTAGGCTGAGTGCAAACATTTGTCCCGCTGCAGATCAAGTCTCCAGCATCACATAAGCACCGTTCTAGTCTAGGAACGTCACAGTCGTTGCCACCATTGCAAAAGGTATTACTGCCAGGACAAATAGGCTTGTATATACCATCGTCTAATTCATCTGGCTCACACCTGATCTCACATGGATTGTTTCCGCGGCAAATTTTTCTTCCATCATCACAGTTGCATAGAAAAGTGCCGCAGTTTCGTGTTACACCGTCACAGAACTCATCGTCAGTGTTGCCAGGGCAAACTGGCCAATAGCTGTCACCTACAGGGTCAAAGACACATCGAGCACCCTGTAACAGAAAGAAAAATGTTGGAGTTCAAATTATATATGATAAACAAAGAAAGTTGTTGTATTGGAAGAAAGTGCAAACTCACTATGGGAGAGGATGTTGTTGGGTTATACTACCAAACAAATACATCATTGAAGAGTGAAAAAGAAAAATGGTTAATATTTGTATGAAGAAGAAGAACCCTGAAGTACAGTGCACACAGTCATTCTTGATGCTTATCAACATACCGAGGGAAACTGAGTTGGGCTATTGGTTGGGATCTCAGTTGGAATCATCTACACGGAAGAAATGATTTCAAACGGAAAATCAAATCAGAGAGGACACAAGTCAAAATCAGAATTTCCTCAATGGATGGAAATAATCATCTATGTACATTTATGGGTCTTCACGCACCGTTGGGGATGCAGTAGGTTGACTGCAAACATTATCTCCATCGCAGATCCTCTCTCCGGCATCACAGAGGCACCTATCTAGCCTAGGATTATCACAGTCGCTTCCACCATTACAATAAGAATCACTACCAGGACACTTAGGCTTGTATATACCATCATCATCTAGCTTGCACTCGACCTCACATGGATTGGTTCCACGGCAAATTGTCTTTCCTTTATCACAGTCACACAGATATGTGCCACAGTTGCGTGGATCACCATCACAGAACTCATCCTCGTTATTGCCAGGGCAAACGGGCCAGTATGTTTCATCTTGGGTGTCATATACACATTGAGTACCCTGTTCCAAAAAATACGATTAGAACGATGTGTGGTGAAACATAAATAAAAGTAGTTGGATAGTGCGAAATTAACTCACTATGGGAGAGGACGTTGTTGGATGGAGCTATCAAACAAAAGCGTGCAAAAGAGAAAATGTTTAGTATTTGTACTAAAAAATGACGACACTGTGAGGGGCATAGCCAATTTTGTAGTGATCGACTTACTGTAGGAGATTGAGTCGGACTTGTGGTTGGCCTCTCAGTTGGGCTCAACTAAACAGAGGAAATGTTTTAAAAGGATAAAGGATAAAGGATAGTGGATACAAGTCAAAATCAGCAATGGATGGAAACAATCATCTATGTACATTTATGAATCTTCACGCACCGTTGGAGACACAGTAGGTTGACTGCAGACATTATCTCCGTCGCAGATCCTCTCTCCGGCATCACAGAGGCACCGTTCTAGCCTAGGAATGTCGCAGTCACTGCCACCATTACAGTAGGTATTACTGCCAGGACAAACCGGCTTATATATATCGTCTGAATCATCTAACCTGCATTCAGTCTCGCACGGATTTCTTTTGCGGCAGGTACTCTTTCCAGCTTCGCAGTCACATAGAAACGTGCCGCAGTTGCGAGGGTCACCATCACAGAACTCATCCTCAGTGTTGCCAGGGCAAACTGGCCAATAGGAATTAGCTATAGGGTCGAAGACACATTGAGTACTCTGTAACCAAAAAGAATTGTCAAAATAGCAACGATATGATATTTAGTAAATGGATGAAAAAATATCAGGGATATCATTTCTGCATCCAGCAACTCACTATGGGAGATGATGTCGTTGGGTTAAGCTATGGCAAACAATCGAATCATTGTACAAAAGCAAAAAGTGATTAGTATTTGTATACAAGGAGGATGCGTTTAGTAAAGTGTGCATAGCCTTTTTATTGCCACATACCGTGGGAGATTGAGTTGGACTTTTGGTTGGCCTTTCAGTTGGATTCACCTAAATGGAGGATGAGAGATGGTAAATGATGGTTGAGAGAGGAAACAAGTAAAAAACAGATCATAATTCAAGGGATGGAAAATCAGCTGTTAACGCACCGTTGGAGACACGGTAGGTTGACTGCACACATTATCTCCATCACAGAGCCTCTCTCCGGCATCACAGAGGCATCGTTCTAGCCTAGGATTATCACAGTCACTGCCGCCATTGCAAAAGGTATTACTGCCAGGACAAACAGGCTTGTATATTCCATCTGAATCATCTAGCTCGCAATCAATCTCACATGGATTGGCTCCACGGCAGATCTTTCTTCCGGCATCACAGTCACAAAGATATGTGCCACAGTTGCGAGAGTCACCATCGCAGAACTCATCCTCAGTGTTGCCAGGACAGACTGGCCAATAAGAATTAGCAATAGGGTCAAAGACACATTGAGTACCCTGCAATAGAAATAAAAGTATTTCAATTAGATCATTGATAAAAAAAGTAAGATTTCAGGATTAGAAGAGAGTGCCATCAACTCACTATGGGGGAGGCTGTTGTTGGATTGAGCTGTAATAAACCAACACGTGATTGAAGAGTGCAATGGAAGAAGAACGATTAGAATTTGTATATGAGTACTAGTACTGTGCATATCCATTTTTTAGTTTTCACGTACCGTGGGAGATTGAGTTGGACTTGTGGTTGGTGCCTTAGTTGGGTTTGACTAAAAAGAAGATGATAAATGGTTAGATGAGTAATGATAGAGAGCAGAAGTAAAAATCAGTATCTGTCTCAGTATATGTTCTTGTAAACACATTTCCCTCTATGCTTTCATTTTTGGACGTCATATCTCACCGTTGGGGATGTAGTTGGTTGATTGCAAACATTTATCCCGCTGCACATCATGTCTCCAGCATCACAGATGCACCTATCCAGCCTGGGATTGTCACAGTCGCTTGCCTCTCCATTACAATAAGTAGTACTGCCAGGACAAACAGGCTTGTATATACCGTCTGAATCATCTAGCTTGCACTCGACCTCGCATGGATTGTTTCCGCGGCAGATACTCTCTCCAGCAGAGCAGTCACAAAGATATGTGCCACAGTTGCGTGGATCACCGTCGCAGAACTCATCATGACTGTTGCCAGTACAAACAGGCCAAAAAGCTTCGTCTTGGGGGTCATACACGCATTGAGCAACCTGTAACAAAAATGAATTGTTTTAGTTGGAGTTGTCTAAGGAATATTGATGATCTAAGAATTGGGAATGTGAGTGTGCAAACAACTTACCATTGGAGACGGTGTTGTTGGATGGAACTATAAGCAAACGGTCATCAAGAAGAAAAGAAGAAAAATCATCAGTATTAGGTGCATGTGGAGTATGCATAGTCGCTTTTGACGCATGTCAACCTACCGAAGGCACTAGAGTTGGGCTAGTGGTTGGGTGTAAGGTTGGAAAGAGCTGAAATGCAGGAGAGATGTTATCATGACGACGAAAGAATTCAATGAATTAGAAAAAAGAGCTGATCATACTGAGAAAAAAATCAAGCATGGTGTTTGTATTCACCGTAGGATCACTTGTAGGGTCAAATGTTGGATATAACTAACACGGTGACAAGGGTGCAAAAACAATCAAATGTTATGTTTTAGTCAACCGTTCAAATGTGGAAAAAGAGGCAAAAGGTGGATAAAAGCAATGGACTCACTGTAGGAAATAGAGTAGGTGAATGAGTTGGTTCATCTGATGGTGAATGGGTTGGAAACAGCTATTAAAAGGAAAACAGGTGATGGAATATCATAGAGAGAGAATGCAATTGTGGTCAGTGAAAAAGCTGCCAGGAATGATGACTCTTTTCGTAGAAATAGTTGCCAAGAAGCACAACTCACCGACGGGGACTCTGTAGGGAAGAATGTTGGCATAGTAGTTGGAGTTCCAGTAGTTGGGCTCAAGCTTGGGCTCTGAGTTGGGTCAGGATGACAAGTATTAACTCCTGTTGAGCAGAACCTCCGTCCTGCAATACAACTACATCGTCCTGAGGCATTTGTGCAGTCACGGTCACCATCACAGAAAGTATTACTGCCAGGACAAATCGGCTTATATATACCGTCTGAATCATCTAGGACGCACTGAGCCTGGCATGGGTTGTCACCCTGACAAATGCTATCTCCAGCATCGCAATTACAGAGTTCTGTACCACAGTCACGGTCACCATTGCAGTATTGAGTGTTTCCAGGGCAAACTGGAAAGTCTGTATAGCCGCCATCTTGAGGATCATAGATGCATTGAACAGCCTGTGACAAGAAGATGCAAGTACAATAAATTTTCAAATGTTTGTCATCCAAGGGGAATTATTGGAATGGGAATGACAGTTTTGAAAATATCTACTCTATCAACTCACCGTGGGAGACTGTGTTGGGGAGTTGCTAGGTGATTTGGAAGGTTTACTTGTTGTAGGTGCGGAAGTTGGCTTGGAACTTGGACTAGCAGTTGGTTTGTTTGTTGGAGATTTGGACGGACTGAATGTCGGCCATTCAGTGGTTGGCTCTACTCGCATGATAAAGAATGAGTTCGAGCATCAGAGACAAAATGTTGCAGATATCAATGTTAGCCAGAGAGGCAGAAATACAACTCACCCAGAGTGGATGGCTTTTTCCAGGGATTTCCAGACCAAGAAGGGTGGCTGTCACCTGACCATTTGGTTGTGGAAGGTTGTGATTTCCACGTCTTGCCAGACCAAGGGTGGCTGTCACCTGACCATTTGGTGGGAGGGGTCAGTTTCCACGAGTCGCCAGACCAAGGATTATGGCTGTCACCTGACCATTTGGTTGGATGACCACCGGTGGGCGAAAGTGTGGGGTGCTGAGATGGTGCGAGTGTGGGGTACAGAGTGGGGTACAGAGTACTGTACAACGATTGAGCATCAGAACAACAAGGAATGAAGAGTGTGAGAAATCTCCTAAAACATGGCATGCAATTTGTTCATACTTGACTTAATGCACATTACTTACGGTAACAGTGTTGGAGAAGTGGTGCTGCAATACATAAAGTTGTTCATACCAACAGTGATGAAACCATTTTTGTTTGATTCTTTTGTGTGAGAGAAGAATAGTAGCAAGATAATAGTAAACAACAATTGCTGCACTTACGGTGAGAGTGTTGGGAAAAGTGTTGGAGCTATTGTTGGATCCGTGCTTGGTGATGAAGTAGGTGCACACATGTCATACGTTTCACAAGGGTAAAAGCCAAACTCCTTCATACAGCATTCGCGTGCTGAATTGTAAAGCTTGTCATCAGCAGCTTTGATGAATTGTGTATTTGCGCACCCATTAATATCTGCAGAATAATGCCATTTGCGTCCCTCACACGTAGTAGGTGGCGGGGTTGGGCTCTTCGTCGGTTTCGCTCCACCACTAGACCATTCATCTCCAGACCATCCCTTTGGTGGCTTGGTGGGCCACTCATCACCGGACCATCCCTTTGGTGGCTCCTTCCATTCATCACCAGACCATCCCTTTGGTGGCTTCTTAGACCATTCATCACCAGACCAACCCTTCGGTGGCTCCTTGGACCACTCATCACCAGACCAACCCTTTGGTGGCTTCTTATGCCATTCATCACCAGACCACATTGAATTGTGGCTGTCGCCAGACCATGATACAGAACTTGAGGTTCCAATGGGTCTATTACTTGGCGAGGAAGTGGGCCCGCACATATCATATCTATCACACTGTGCAAATCCGAATACCATCAAACAACACTCTCGTGCAGAATCGTACAGTGTGCCACTGCTGCCAACAAGGGCATTGGTACAGCCTTTCAAGGTTGTGGAATGATACCATTTGCGCCCTTGACAAGCAGTAGTAGGTCCCGGGGTTGGTTTCTTTGTTGGTTCCTCAGATCTGTCACCAGAGGAGCTGTGGCTATCAACTGACCAGGAGGTTGATTCTTCAGGATGCTTCGGGCGTTCGTCACCTGACCATCCATCACCGGGCCACCCCTTTGGTGGCTTCTTAGACCACTCATCACCAGACCATCCCTTTGGTGGCTTCTTGGACCACTCGTCACCAGACCATCCCTTTGGTGGCTTCTTGGACCACTCATCACCAGACCATCCCTTCGGTGGCTTCTTGGACCACTCATCACCAGACCATCCCTTCGGTGGCTCCTTTGGCCAACCATCACCAGGCCATTTAGGTGGCTTCTTTGACCACTCATCGCCGGACCATCCCTTTGGTGGCTTCTTGGGCCACCCGTCACCAGGCCAGCCATCCTTGGACCAAGTTGGGTTCATCGTTCTGTTTTGGAAGTATATGATGAAGAAGTAATGACAAGTGAGATAATTGCATTTCATGGGGAAAATGTCATGCCAAATAATCTAAAACTTACGGAAAGAAGGTTCTGCAGTGATTGATGATGGAAGTACCGAACAAGAAACAACATTTTTCTCATGAGAATATGGATCTTCCACAAAGAAGGATACCATTGAACATAAGTGCTACTCACGGAAACAGAGTAGGAGACAGGGTCCTAAGTAAAAATATGTTGCAACAGATGATATGTTTGTCAGAGCAAAATATGATATAAGAATAACATTGGGTAATAGAACTCACGGGAAGAGTGTTGGAAATAAAGTTCTGCAATAAACAACCAGATAGACACTCATGAATGTTAGAGCTTGAAAAGGTCTAATACAGAAAAGCTATGCACAAATAGAACAAATCTTACGGAGATAGTGTTGGGGAAATAGTTCTAATCAGATGAGCAAAAAGAGGAAACATGAGCACAAAAGGTTATTGTGAGTGAACCCATTGATATGATACAATGTGCAGGTAGAAGCAATTCTCATGCAGATTCTAAACTCACGGAGAGGGCGTCCATGGCGGATGCTTGAGACACTTCCACCTTTTGCACTCTTTTGTGGGCGGGGGTCTTGGCCATGGTTTGGGCCACGAGTCGGCGGACCAGGACTCCCAGGAATCTGACGACCAGGATTCTGAAGGCCAGGAGTCAGCCGACCATGACTCTGACGACCAGGTATCTGTCGACCATGACTCTGAAGGCCAAGACTCTGTCGACCATGACTTTGACTTTCCATTCTTGAAATGCTTGCCTGTCTTGGGTGCCTTGCCAACCAGCTCCCTATTCAAATCCTTCTCCTTCTTCTTGCGGCCTCCGCTGTCTGCTTCACCTGCCATCCAGCCACTATGATCATGATGAGATGACCAGCCATCATTATCCCAACCATCGTCAATCCATTTTTCAATGCAGATACATTCATCAGACCAGTGGCCGTGGCCATTCCAAGGATCAGCTCGGTTTGACACAGCATTGGGCTTTTGGTCTGGCCGTGGTGCCACTTTATTCAACACATTTTCCTTCTTCTTGAGGCGCTTCTCTTCCTTCCTTAGCATCTCTTCCTTGTCGACAGTTTCACCACCGTTGATGTGTGCCTTCTTTTTCTCTTTCTTCATTACAGGATCTATCTTCTCCTTCTTCACCATTGCCTTTTGCTTCTCCTTCACTTTTCCTTCTGCTTTATCATCATTCTTTCTCTCCTTTGTCATATCTGCCTTTTGTTTCTTCATCAATTCTTTTTGATCCTTCTTGTTGACAGTAGTCACAGTTGCCCCGTCTTTATCATCTTTTTCATTTAGTAATGCCTTCTTAGGATGTTCACTGTCCTTCTTTTGGTGCTTGCTCTGTTCGTCATTCTTTTCCTTCTTTCTGTCTGGCAACTTCTCGGCGTCCATATTTTTCTCCTTTAAGAATAATCCAGCCAAGCTGCCATTGCTACTATCGTCTGCTTTCTCATTGTCTTTTACCTTATTCTTGACATGCATCTTGTTGGTGTCCACCTTCTTCTCCTTTTTGGTTAACTCAGGCGGACTGCCAGCGCCGTCCTTTTCGTTTGCTCCTTGATCCTCCTCAGTAGCCTTCTGCTTATGCTTCCGTTCTAGCTTTTTCTCTTTCTGCTTTTCAACGCGCCTCGTTCTACCAACCATGCTGGATTCAATCTCGTCATGGTTCGTGGAATCATCTTCCGGTAGCTGCTCAAGGTCACCACCTACATGTTCCTCTCTATGCTGTGGCACCAGCTGTCTACGCTGCCGATGCGTCACCAATCTAGTGCGCCGCCCATCATCACTACCGGACACCAACGGATCATCTACATCAAAACCATCCGCATTGCCACCAATAAGTATTGGCTGATTGTGCGGTGAGGAGTCAGCCAAAGTATAGAGGGATAATGAAGTAGCGACTACTAAGGTCTTGATAGGCCAACTCATTTTCACTTCGACTCAATTGAAAATTGCCGTCATGCACAGCAAATAGCAAATCGCTTTAGGTATGTGGTCAGCCACCTTGCTTTTAGATGCAAGTTCAAGATAGGCAACAAGGAATTGAAATTAGCTGCAATTAAAGATGTAACAAGCAACGGATGTTTCATTGATGTTGGCTTCCATCCCTCTAATTGGTACATTCATACATTACTATTCACTTGAGAACATGGCAGATCAACCTGCCGGGACAACAAGCTGAGATTGGTTAGTTCTGTTCACTCATTGATAGGTCACTCACTCACTCCATGCTCACTCACTCACTCACTCTCGTTCACTCACTCATCTGTTACAATACCTACAACTACATGTGATGGGGGGGGGGGGCGTCGATCGTCCAGTTGTTTGGGTTTGGGGTGTGTTTAGTGTAGTTTGGTGTAATTGGAGAGTGGATGCATGTTTAGTTTTTGCGTTTCGCGCTGCGCGCATCTCCGCGCACCTGATCTTTTCTGATGATGGTGCTAAGCAATACTAATTCCTATGAGAGAGAAAGCCTAACGCTTAACGGATCTGAGATCCGCCTTCATTGGACACTCCCTCTGCTCAGAAAGAGTTCATGAACAATACTTGAAAATACAACAATTTACTTACCACCTCAATATGGTTGACCAGTGGCTTCAATGAAAGCCCAAGACCTTCCCTATCAATAATTGGGCTGGATATGCGATCACAATACTACAAGGTAATCAAAATTGTATCTGGACTACGATGAACCAATTATGCATCAATTTATCGCCTTGTGCCTATTTCTATCATCTATCATAGTCACATCACATTGTTCTAATCAAAAATAAAATAAAACTAATCTAGACTAATGTGGGGGGGGCATAAATCTTACACTACCTCTTGTATTCCCTACCTAGTTATGGTCGAGAATACTCCTGACTAAGATCGCACTCCAAGTGCCACATCTCTAGAGTGGGGTGCCAGGATTTTTGAGAACTTAATCCTAGTAATGCGCCCTCGGGGCGCCCCAAATTTTCAATATTTTTTCCTTTTGAAAATGGGCGCTAAAGGCGATACTGCATTCCTGAAATTTGGCCAAAATTGTCCCTGTACACTGTTTCATTCCTATGTATGTACATACTATTCCAATAGATACTTTTC
>JALLOX010000362.1:0-12122 GCA_036939695.1 Thalassiosira ordinaria | reverse complement strand
TGAAGCAAGTAGAGGCAACCATTGCTGCCAAGGTGATTTGTAGCCTTTCTAATGTCTATTAGAAAGGTTGGGAAAGTTCCTGATGGCATGCAGGAACCCCCTTTTGCATCACACTACATCCCAAATACACCATCTCAGTCCCTCATCATTTCTCAGCCAGAGCAAGCATGGTGAGACCAAAAATCTGTGATATGAAGCAAGTAGAGGCAACCATTGCTGCCAAGGTGATTTACTTGACTCTTCCAGCATTTGTTGCCCAGTTTTGACAGAGCTGGGAAGAGTCAGCATGGGATGAAGGACTTAGAGTATTGTTCATTTGTTTGTTTTTTTGGGATTTGTTGTCGTGAAGTCATGATACCAGTAGATTGTCTTCAGTTCTTTTTGCCTTTTTAGACCTCTTTTTTTCTCATGATGGCCGTTCTTGAACACACTTGAGGTCCTGCTTGCGCCTTTTCAGATCAACCAAAAATCGAGACATTTGAATATTGAGTATGATGTTGAGGACTTCAACATGGGCAGAGCCGCAATAATATGTATGCACATTTCAATATACAAATCATTGCTTTTTTATCTTGGGCTTATTGGCTGGGCTATCTTCTATCCAGTTTCAGTAACGGGGCAGGACATTGCAATTCTGTCTATCTTTGCACATCCATATAAGGGCCAAAACTCAATCTCAGGTTACATTTGATATATGTTGGGGCACCTACACTTCATGCTCTAGCCCTACATCATGCCTTTACTTTTGGCTTATAATGCATTCTTCATCCCTATATGGATGCGCAAAGTTGGGGCGCCAATGCGGTATCCTATGTAGGAATTCAAATTGAAATGTCCTAAACTGGACCACCCAGGAAAAAATGTACCATTTATGATACTCTGCGGCATCTTCTATGATCATCAAGAGAAGCCAAGTACTAGATACGTCCTCATTTGCTGGTCATCTTTGCACCATTGAGCGTGATGTAGCATGGAGTGTCACATGTCTTGACACATATGTTTGAGTACAGATCTACCAATAGCTAGCTTTTCACTCTTATTAAAATAGCTTCGCACTCCGGCAAAAAATAAGCAATAAAAAAGGTGCCATACTTTTTATTGTGGCATATACGTCTTGCACGTAGCTGATTATTGTACTACTACTCACAGAGTAGTGATTTCTTGGAGTTTTCCTTGGTGTGGTGACTCTGAACAACATCATTCTCTTTGATTTATTGATGTAGAAGCCAAGTTGTCTTCCTCTTTTGGCACAGCATAGAGAAGGGGGTTGTATACAAAGTGTCCTAAGCACTTAGACGGTCAACCTGTAGTGGGTTGAAAGCTATCACGACGAAGCTTGCTACAAGATGTCAATATGTTTAACCGCAATCAACAAAATAACTCATAAACATAAGTAGATGGGTGAATAGGGGAGGGGGACCAAAGAAGAAATGGAAGAGTAAAAAGGGGTAATGCTTCTTTGAAAACATCAGCAGAAAACCATAATAATCTAGACCAGACCTTCTTATATGAGAAGCATTGATGTTGCATCATGAATCAAACACCAAGTGAAAAGATAAAGTATTACCCAACAACACAACTGTACTTTTGCTTTATCTTTTCGCCCACTTTTTCAAAGCAAACAAGCAGTATAATATTGACGAAGACTATTTTAAGAGATATATCGAGCAATTGATTCACAAACCAATACAAACTCCAAAAGAACGTTAGAAAGATAAACTTTCAAGAATAATTTATTGAGTGATAGATAATCTCATATCCAATCCAACAATGGCCTTGCAACCAAAGCAGCAACCAAGGCAGACAGAGCGGTCGAGACCACATTCACCATTTCATTCGAAAGAAAGCCCCATCCTCCAACTTTTGTCGTGTTTGGCCCAGATCGCTTGGCAATCTTTTTGGCTTCCTCATCATAATATGTTGCTTGTACTGTTGCACCGAGCAAACTATCCAACAAGGATCCTCCAAAACCACCCATGAATCCCACCACCATGAGAACCAATAGCTCCCGTCCAAATTGCGATATTGTCAGAGTCGAAGACATGAATGGCAGCAGGGAAGCAATACCCCCAGGAACAAACAGTCCGTGAAAGAATCCCATTAGCATTCCTCCCGCGGCACTGGCTCCTAATCCCACTGCTGATACACCCCCATTGGTTCCTGGAGGAACCTTCTTCCATGGTTTGATGATTAACCGTGGTAGAGATTTGGATAGAACGCCCAGCTCGGAAGCCCATGTATCCCCAGCACAGCATGCAAAGAAGGCTACATATGCAAGAGTCAACTGATCTCCCAAAAGTTGCAAAGGTGTTATTGCCGCTGCCGCTGCTGATGCCCCACCCCAAAGCAATGGGCCATCTGCTCCCACGAGTATCCTCCTTACACATGCACAAATCACTGCAATCAACGAACAGGCAAAGACCTGACTTGCACCCCGTTCTCCACCCTCCGTCACACCCTCCTCTAACTTTCCCTTAATTTTACTCCCCACCCTGGTCAATTTGCTCGATGTCCAGTAGAATGATAATAGTGTAATCCCATTTCTCCATGAGGTTGCCAATGATAGGGAGGCTACAATGAATGCCGAGAGTGCACCGGATTTGGAGAGGGATTGCTTCTGTAATCCTCGATTGGAGATGCGTTGCGCTAGGAAGAAACCGATGATTGTTCGAACAATATCCGTTGCTGTTGGCACTGCTGCTGCCGGAATGGTAGATATTAATGGTGATGCTTGTAGAGAGGTGGAGGATGAATATTGCTGTATTCTTCTGGTGGCAGAAGCAGAAACACTTCTTCTGGCATCTTCTAACCGGTTTCCGATGGGTAGCTGAACACCGCCATTCAACAAATAATGCCGTCTCGACACAACAGAAGCAGTCGATGGAGCAAAAGAATAGCAAGACGTCGCCGTCACTGCGTAGACAGCTAAAGATATTAACCGGCGAGAACAATGCATATCAAGTTGTTTGCCTGAAGCCTGAAGGCGAGGCTTGAGTTGATTTCGATTAGACGATTCTTTGAGGTGCAACGGCCGGCGTAATGTGACAGTACGATAAGTACCATACTGTCATCATACTTTTCTAACTTTCTAAATGACACACACGAGACGTGATCACTTGCAGCGATATGTCAAGTGTCATTTAATGAATCCGAACAATGATGGCATAAATCAAAAACAACCTCCCCAAAACAATGAAAGCATGTCAGAGCCCGAAGCCATAATAGAGCACCCACCTCACGTCCATCGCCTCCTCCGTCTAATCCGAGAGGGGACGCCATCGCATGCCTCTCGAGCGTCGGTGCTACTTGGCCGATATGCCGCGTCTTGTAGCGCCGGCGTGATCGGAGCCGCCGCGGGTGATGGCGATGATTCAAAAAGTAATGATGATGGTGCCAGCGGCAGCACTGATGGAGGTAAGGAAAGTACCAAATCCGTAAATCCAGGCCTGATAATATGGGATCTAATCGGGAGATTGGTCGGCGGCGATGGCAACCATGAGATCGGAAGAGCNCACCCACCTCACGTCCATCGCCTCCTCCGTCTAATCAGAGAAGGGACGCCATCGCATGCCTCTCGAGCGTCGGTGCTGCTCGGTCGGTATGCCGCGTCTTGTAGCGCTGGCGTGATCGGCGCCGCCTCTGCGGGTGATGGCAACAATGGTGATTCCAAAAGTAATGATGATGGCAGCGGCAACACTGATGGAGGTAAGGAAAGTACCAAATCCGTAAATCCAGGCCTGATAATTTGGGATCTAATCGGTAGATTAGTCGGTGGCGATGGCAACCATGTCAATACCAATGCTTCTGCCACAACAAGCCGTAGCAGGGGCAAGCGCAAGAAGAATAAGGGCAACGATCGACCAACGAGTGGCCTCTTTGATCCCAATTGGTCGACTAGGTCCAATTGTGCAGTGGCGTTGGAATATGTGGCACGATGCCTTCCTTTGGAGGATAGGCGTCATTTCTTTGAGGGAGGTGCTGATGACTGCGATTATGGTATGACCAAAGAGGATGATACAGTTGAAAAGAAACCAGCACGTGGCAATCATAGTTCCATTGCTTTCAAAGAAAATGCCACAGAAAAAGGTGACGAGGAGATATCTCTGTGGCTAAACGTGAATGATCTTTGTAAAACTACCACCGATTTTGATGAAAAGTCAGATCTTGCCATCAAGCATGAACATACGAAGCAAGAAGATGCTATACAACTTAACAATGCTCAGAAGCAGAATCAACTTGACATTGTGGTAGAACAGGGTAGAACCCTCCTATCATCCTCAGGAGAGCAATATGATTGGGACTGTGATGATGAAACCAAGGAATACATTCGAGAGAGGGATGCACTTCAAAATCTGGATGCAACTGCAGCAGTCGATCAGAAGCAACCATTAGATGATTCAGATACAAACTTACAACAAACATTTTTGATGAGACGAGTCAAGCTACAGAGGCAAATATTGGCTAGACGTCTTGGACTGGGAGGGATACTGAGTGCTCCAATTGTTGCTGGTGGAGACAGCCAAATCCCTGAAGAAAGTGTTTCTTCATTTGATGTCAAAAGAGGACGCATAATTGATAATATTGTAGCCGATGAAGACTTGGCGCCAGCGACTTCAAAGAAGGAGAAAGGCAAGAAGCGGTCCAAGAAACGCCAAAGACCGTGCAAATCACAATCAGAGCAGAATTTGGAGCAGGAGAAGGGTCCAGGCATCAGCATAAGAGCATTGCTTGTTCTAGAAAGTAAACGTTCTGCAGATGATGATGGCATCGATTGCAAACGAGCTCGGCATCGCAACCCTCAAACACTGTTGGGTTCTGAACTTGCGTATAGAACATTTGATCCTGATTGGACTGTCCGTCATGGTGCCCTTCTGGGAACTCTTGCATTGCTTCGTGCATGGAAGGTTCATGAGTCACCGCAAATAACAAGAAACAGTAGTGAACACACCAAAGATACCGAGCTACAATATCGTATAGGCAAGAAGAAGTTTGGCAGATGGCCACAGGATATTTTGGCACGATGCATCTGCATACTGGCTTTAGATCAGTTTGCAGACTTTTCAGGTACTGCGTGTAGCAGTGGTGGCTCTGACAATCCGGAGGATGGTATTGCTAGTGGCGCTATTGTTGCACCCGTCAGAGAAATGGCTGCCCAAATCATTGCAATACTGGTGGAAGCTGCTCCTCCCGATGTTGGTGCCTGCACACATGACTTATTGATGCAGCTGTACACTCGACAATGCAGCACGTTGGGAGAGCAGGGAGGGAACAGAGGGTGGGAGATACGTCATGGAGTGTTGCTAGCTTGGAAGTATAATTGTGTCATGGCATTGTTCCATTCACAAAGGATAGGGAAATCACCATTTCAATTGGAAACATTGAACAGCACAGCAAATGGAATTAGAATGCTTCGGCCATTGTCAACACTTAGCATGAACCAAAAAGATGTGGCATGCAATTCACCATTGAATAACATCATTTTACAATCCATACGGGGTCTCTCCGATGCCAGTGATGACAATCGAGCTGTTGCTGCCCAAGTTTTACGCCACTCCATTTTGATAGATGCATCTCTTCATACTATTGACATTGTGAGAGAATGTTCCAAGCCTCTCTGGGAGGCAATTATGGCAATTAGAGGAGGCATCTCATCGTGCGCAGCGGATCTATTGCATCTACTCGCTGAGGTACTGTCACGTGACTGTGGATCCTTCATTTCGTGCCTAGAAGGGGTACAGGGGTCCTTTTCACTTGATTCAATCCTGCGAAAGTTGACTGACTTTCTTCAAGATGATTCAATCCACGTCAAGATATCATGCCTCTCTGCGCTATGTCTAGTGGCCAAACCTATTGCAACAGCTATTCTTGAAGGCCCCAACAATAATTCTCATCTTCAGTCTGTGAATAATTGTGCAAGCGCATTGTGCTATGTTCTGAACAGATTGTTTGGAACTCACTACCTGCCCGAATATATCTTTGGAGGAGACATTCTCTCTTACAATCAAGAAGAGTCTAATAATGACTCTGCCCAAGAACTTTCTAACAATCGAAATCAAGCATGGGGTAAAACATTGGGTGCACTTTCTCTATTGGTGCAGCCGTTGGCGGTGGATGGAAAGAGCCCTCAATTGGCAATGATTGATGATACTTTTACTACACTGGCACTCCGGTATTTCGGCATCTCCCGGGTATCAATGCCTTCCACAAATGACAATTTATACAAATTCACAAGGATAACTGACACTGTTGGCATTGAAGCAAGTGCCACAGAAACCACATTTCATGCCACACTTACATCAGCACGTGCTCTATCACAGTTTTACATGGATATATATTCAAAAGATCAACCTTCTATCCTTTCAGATGCAATAGGCGCAGTTCTTCAATCACCGTGGCTACGTCAATGTGAAGCTGGGTGTTTACTTCACATATGCATGGCATCATCTGCCAAGCTTGACTCTTCAAGTGATGATAGCCATCCGTTCTTTGAAGATTATCTACCAATTTTGATGACTGCATTTGAGGTAACCCCAACAAGTATTTTGCTAGAAGAACATTCATCATCCATGGCAATACAGAATGATTCCAAAGTGCTTTCTATTTGCGATAATGGACTTGCTATGTTGTTAGACTCTTCAAAGAAATGCGCATCAAAAGAAATTGTTCAGATGTGGGAGTCAGTATTCATACAACATGGAGTTCCTCTTCAGGATTTACGCAAATCCCCGAGAAAGTCTTTGACCAAAGCTTCAATGAGACTGACAGCAACCCTTTCTGGTTCCTTAGTGTCTTGTGGCTCCAAGTACCTTCCACCAAAAGTCACACCTCTAATTCGTGCTCTGATGACATCACTGAAAAACGAAGAATCCCAATCACGTAGATTTGAAATATGTCACTACATCTCAAAATTGGTGGCATCCCTATCAGTGAACCCCACTCATGAAAAAGCAAGAAACAAACTCCTTGAAAATGTGTGTGCTCTTGCATGTAATAGAGGTGCAGAGTCATATGGTCCATCCAAAGGTGCAGAGCATGTTATCAAGTTGCTGGTGGCAGGTCTCAACACAAAGTTGGAAGATTTCCCATCTATCTGGGAAAGACTATTGCCACTGTTGAATGAGTTTTCTCCTGATACGGCATGCCACGGGCTTTCAGATTCAATATACATGCTTGGAATTGTATCTGGATCTATCTCCAAAGAAAACCCATCTTTCGAACCTGTTTTGAATTCTTTTGCAACACCAGCGGTTGGTATAGCTTGTAAAAGTGAATCTGAGCCCATCAGGACACTGGCATGTACAACAATCCAGAACTTTTGCAGATTTGATTTCAATTCAAGTATGGATATCATTGTTCCATCCCTATTGCCTTGTCTGTCCAACTTGCAAGATGACCAAGGAAGGGAAGGAGGCTGTATACTGCTTCTCTCTATACTCCGTGACTTCGAGGTAATGATGGCCAGATATGTAACATCACTTTTGCCAGTTGCGATGCGTTTAATGACGGATCCATTTGAAGAGTGCTCACGTTTAGCGGCCAGCGCTTTTGCCATTCTGGTTCGTATTGCACCACTTGCAGCGAGTGCATTGGATAAAGGCACTGGTGAAACAACGACTCAGGATGCATCCAACGATGTCATTCGTCATTTAATTCTTGGGAAGCCATTGCCACCATGCGCCTTACCTGTGGCTATTGTGTCAGAACTCCAGAAGAGTGGCACCACATTGCGGCCATATCAGATTGAGGGTATATCATGGTTGAATTTCCTCACAGATGTACATCTAAATGGTGCTTTGTGTGATGACATGGGTTTGGGCAAAACATTGCAAGCTTTGGTTGCTGTGGCAATATCTCACAATGACCAGTCGGGGATGAGCAATGAATTTGCAGCTTCAAATCCATGTAGCAATAAGAAGTCGCTGGTTGTGTGTCCTTCGTCGGTTGTTGGCCACTGGGTAAGTGAGATCAAGAGGTTTTTCCCCAGCAACATAATATTTGCTCCTTTTGACTTCACAGGGAATGCAAAAAATCGTCGATCAGCCTGGCACAAAAATCTCCAGGAGAGTAACATTGTTGTAACAAGCTACTCTGTGTTGAGGAATGATATCAACTTGTTGGAGGATGTATTGTGGGAATGGATCATTCTAGACGAAGGTCACTTACTCAAAAACCCAAAGACATGTGAGTAACACTTGCTTTTAGCCTAACTTCAACCCCTGTTCTGTGTTATTCACCCCCTGTCACTTTTTCAAATAGCTACCGCAAAGTCTTCGCGGCGCTTGAAAGCTTGCCACAAACTTATTCTGACAGGTGTGTTCATGATACTCTACAAGATATATTTTCATTTTAATTACCATATTATTATTACTAATACCGTGTTGATGGTGCTATTAAGGGACTCCCATCCAAAACAACGTTCATGAAATCTGGGCAACATTTGACTTTCTAATGCCAAATTTCCTTGGCACAGAATCATCTTTCTTGAAAGAATTCGCCAAGCCAATACTAAAGAGTCAAGCATCCGACGCATCTGCAGCTCACATCCACCAAGGGATGGAGAGCTTGAAAATTCTTCATCAACAGGTACTCCCATTTGTTCTTAGACGCGAGAAGTCGCAAGTGATCAAGGAGTTGCCACCAAAGATAATTACTGATGTGCCATGTATACTCAGCAAGCAGCAATATGCTTTGTATCAACAAACGCTGAAACAGTCCGGGATGAAGGAGGCTCTTGAAATGGTGGACAGTTCTCTAGCCAGCACTGACGGCCAAAGCTCAGATGCTGCAGGCCCGCAACAATTGGGAGGCGATGTTCTCACATCTCTCCTGCAATTGAGATTGATCTGTACACATCCTCTTCTTCATTCCCTGTTCTCGTCAAAAAATAGGGATTCATCCCACAAAAATCCAACCAGTAACGTATCTCTGACTCGTCTTGACTGTTCTGGTAAACTGTCAACATTGAATGACCTCTTGCGCCATGCTGGAATTGCAGAAGCAGAGATGACTGCAGCTGACAATGATGAATCTGGCTTCCTGCTTGATGCTAATGAGAGCATTATTTCAGATGAAAGCAGTGATATTGATGGCATAGTAGACAGAAGTATTGAAGCCTTTGATGACTCTCAGGCTGATGATTCCCCTGAGCTGTCAACGAACTCGTCCAAATGCCTCATTTTTGCCCAGTTCACACAGAGTCTTGACATAGTTGAAAGATTGCTCTTTGGGCCACATATGCCATCGCTGCAGTATCTTAGACTTGATGGTAGAATTCCAAGCAATCAGCGCAACTCTGTTGTTAACCAATTCAATCAGGATCCTCATATCAAAGTTCTTCTGCTGACAACTAAAGTTGGAGGCCTGGGTTTGAATCTAACAGGTATGTAGTTCCTTGCTGTCTTGTTACACCTGATATGCATATTTCTATATTTCAAGTACTGATGTGCCAAAATAATAAACAGGAGCAGATAAGGTGATATTCCTCGAACCTGACTGGAACCCATTTGTCGACCTGCAAGCAATGGACCGAGCACACAGAATTGGCCAAACCAAGACTGTCAACGTCTACCGCCTCATCACTTCAGATACCATTGAAGAGAAAATGATGAAACTGCAACAACGTAAAAAGGCAACGAGTGAGGCCGTGGTCAATTCTGAAAATTCTACAATGTTCAGCATGGGTACTGATCGGCTGTTGGATATTTTTACATGCCGTGGGGATAGCAGTACGGCAGCGGCGTCGCAACATAATGAAGCAGGTGCTGACAATTTGCTAAGCTATTTGGATAATGGCAAAGATGAGTACTCAAGCTTGTCTGTTGATAACTTCATGCGTGGTCTGGCATGAGATGGGTTTGGCTGCTGGTGACATCACTTTCTGGTGTTGCTTGAAAAAGAACTCTTCAATTGAGCCGAAAAATGTGTTTGATTTCATACCTAGTGTATAATTCATGTACAATAATATCATCAAGCAAATGAACACAATACTTTCACTTGGAATCTTGTTCAAAGAGGCAACGTGCTGATTATTACACAATTTGTGACATTTTTATCTGCTAAAAGAATACCATTGATTGGTGCCCACATCATGCACTCCTTTCAAAGATATTTTTTGTCTTCAGCATTCCCATCCTTGTGCAATTCAGGTAAGACTCCTTTCCCTCAAGATGGACATAGCTGCAAGATATTTGTACCTCCTCTTTTGAAGGACTTCTGCATCATCTCAATCATTAAGGTATCATGCCATTTCCCTCAAAGCGTGTTGTTCAATGATGAAACAGATTCAACTTCCACTTTTACAGGCACTCTTCCTCCTGCGTGAACACAACCTTCCTAATATTCCCCATTACCCATAATCCTTTTCCCCATTATCCTCGATCCTTCCTTTCCCAATATTATGTAGCACTATTTCTGATGTTTACGAGATCGTGTGCACGTCATTTAAGACTTTGGCTTGAACGTAGACAGGTCCTTCTTCTTTTTCTTCTTTAGAACCTTCTTTTCTTTTGGTTTCTCTGGTGCAGCTGCAGGCGCCGGCGTCGCAGCAGCAGCTGGTGCTGGAGCCTCTGCGGCAGGTGCCTCTGCAGCAGGTGCTGCCTCAGTTTCTTCTGGCTTTGCCTCTTCTGTCTTTGTCTCCTCCTCCTTCTTTGGGTCTGGTTCTGGCTCCTCCTCCTTCTTTTTGGCAGGTGCCAAATTCAGCGGCTTTCTCTCTGCAGGAGCTGGTGCCAAATTCAGTGGCTTTCTCTGCGCCGGAGCACCACCAGCCCCTGCTCCCATCCTCGATCCCCATCCCGCCGGAGCTCTAGTAGCCCCACCAGATTGCGCACTAGCCATCCTCTCCTGCTCCTCCTTCTCCAATTTTTCCTTCTCTGCCAGTATTTTATCAGCGGCCGCCAAGTCCGGGAAGAGTTCCTCGTTCGCCATATCAACCGGTTTTTGAAAGCCCGATCCGTCCATAGAGGCCGGACCCCTTGAGGCAGATCCCATTCCAAATCGCGATACTCCACCCGCGGCTCCTCCCCCGGCACTTCTCATGTGGGACGGTACCCACTTGCCTCCCGCCCCGCCACCTCCTCCCAATGATGATCCACCCATACCCGAGCCACTGGCGCGCGCCGCAGCCTTGGCATCCTTCATCTCCTTCTCTGCCGCCAAACGTTCCGCCTCCTTGGCCATACCCTCCTTTGCACGAGCGAGCTTCGCCTTGGTCTCCTCGATTCTAAGGCGTTCGGCCACGTCGTCCTGAGAGTTCCGCATTGACTTGAGGGCTTGCATGTCGAGGAGTTCGGCCACCTTGCTATCGGCTCCTGCGGTGGCTGGAGCATTATTTTTGCTACTGCCCCATCCTCCTCCCTGCGTGTCTGCCCATTGATCGTCTCCACTTGGATCGGCGCCCGCGCTAGTGCCGCCCAATCCGCTTAGACCGCCGAGCGAGGTGGTTACATCCTCGGCGGAAATTTCGGGAGCATCGACGTGAGTGGATGTGGTGACGGAGGAGGCATCAATTTTGTTGGCGTTGAAGGACTTGAACTTCTTCTTCTTGGTCTTTTTCTTGGCGAAGAATGCTGCGGTGTCGGACATGGTTGCGAGTTTTTCAAGGCGAGTGATAGTAGTGTTCAAAGGCAGACATCAAGGCTGCTACCATCACACAATGACAATGGCATCGCCATGGTTGCCAGAGTTGCCATGATCGAGCCGTGCGGGGTGTGCCAATCAATGACAGCCACACAACTAAAGTAGCGATAGTTTTGGGTTCCTATCCTGTATCTCTCTATGGAATGTAATCGCTTATTAGCTCCAAACTATCGCTATTTCGTTCCCCTGGCCTCTAATGTACTCAGATGATTTTTTGCTTTCATTTTCAGCGGTTCACCCAGGGTTCACCATTACATTCGACATTGTCATTGCATCTTCTCGGAGCCAGTGCCATCCATCAACAAGTAGAACTTGACATTCAACAAACATTAACATGGGGCCATCACTCAAATCAGCCGCTGCTGCAACCACAGCCTTCCTCGTCACCGGCCTACTCCTCCACCAAAGAAATGCCATATCCACAAGCTACCGCCGCCATCGCGGCTTCGAAGGAATCCTACGATTACTATGGCTAGGCGATCATCTTC
>JALLOX010000361.1:0-12121 GCA_036939695.1 Thalassiosira ordinaria | reverse complement strand
GTGCCACTAGACCAACAGACGTCTGTTGGTCTAGTGGCACAGCGCCACTTATCAGGACGTGGCAAGGTAACGCTCGGACTTGTTCCTCAGTAAACCACACTCCCATATATCTTCGAGCTCTCCTCCAATGCCTTTCACGACTGCCGACATTACACTGCGTACATTAACCTCATTGAGTGATCCGAGTTTCCATGCGGACTTGTCTTTGTCAGCAAATGGTGCGAGAAATATTTTCTTGATGACACGTTCTTGCTCTGACATCTTGACATCGCTTTTTGGGCCCTTGTGGATCTGCTTCACCATGTCTTTCTTCCTTTTATTTGAATACGGTTGCTTATATACCTTGCAGATCTCACGACATGGCAAGCAAATCTTGAGTAGAGTATTCCGGGTAGGCTAGATACTCTTCCATCTTGTCATTATCAGCAGCTGTTCTAAGCTTCATACCAATATCATCCCTCAGTAACACTTGTTGATCATGATTAAGCTTGGACTCATCCCAAGGAACAAGGTCAACGTCATTGTCCAACCACGGCAGCGATGCCACTCCACGCCAGACTGGCGTTTTGTTTGTTCAAACACATTATGGACATGTAGTGGTATCTATGACCAGCTTCAACTTCAGTTAGGAATTCAGTGGGATCATAGTCATCCTTCGAGTGAAGTGTGGTTATAGCCTTCTGAATTTGTTGAGCATACTTGAAGTCTTCATACTCAGTAACAAAGTCAAAATTACCATAGCTCAATGATGGGAGAGATGACTGAAGAAATGTGACACGACCTGTACCATTCCGATATGCTACAAAATGGGCAGTACGAGGACCAATTGCTCTTGTTGCACCAAGTGAAAGCAATGGGCCAGTCTCCGAGATCTCGTGTTGCTTCCTTGCAACAGAATACTTTGTCTTCCCAAATGTAACTGCAAGAGATGGTGCCTCCATGAAACCTATTGTTCTTACCCTCTCTACCATATCCAGAGAGTAATTGTCCAGGAGTGTTGCATACGAACTGATCTGTTGATATCATATCACCATGCAAGTATTTGTCACGTGACAGTGCACCTTCTTTCTCAGTAACTGGCACATGTTTCACCATTCCAGGCAACTTCTTCTTTGCCATGGCCAGCAGACAAGATTGGCAAGCTGGTACAGTGTAATTTGGTGTTGATTTGCACTTGGGTTTGATCACTGCTGGAAGAACAGACTCCATTCCACTGGGTTCGTCCAGCTTTTGGTCTCTCATCAGCTCTTGAATCGGATACATACTGATACCCAACTTCCAATACCATAAAAGCAGCTCCTTCTGTGGTCCAGCCAAATTTATATCACTGTCTTGGCCCATACAAGGTCCTTAGAAGTGGGAGTAATGTTCAAGCTCTATGTCCAAATCCACATCAGACCTGTCGGTACTTGTAGTAGTAGCATCCAAATTGACCCCTCAAAAGAAGTCAAGGTGGCCCTGTCTGGATCTAGTCATATCAGAACGAACAAATGGTGCAGCAGCATGTTTTTCACTCGAACAGAGCCAACCCTTGTGTACCGCAGGTAGGTTTGACTGTCCATTGTCAATTGGAATAATCACTCATTATTTATCTAATCGAATGACAACTTCATCTCCATTGTCTCCATTGATAACAGAATCTTCACCATGCATTTGATGATATGTTTGGGGAGAGAATGAGCAAAAATCTGTAGCTGGCAAGTGGTATGAGATGCAAGGAAAAATAATATCTTTTCCATTTCTATCCTTGAACTTGTGTAGAGTAGTACCTATCCCCACAACTCGATTAACTTTTGTAGCATCCTTGATTGGAATGTCACATTCCACATAATCAATAAAGTCACACTTGAATGGTGTGAGACCAAATGATGCCCCACTATCCCATAACAAAACAGCTTTTATGACTTCCAACATGTCTTGTCTCTTGTCTTTTGGCACCCCCTGCAAGACATGTCTTTTGGAGACATTATAAACTAAGCGTTTGATGCACATATCTCTTCTTTTGGATGACCCTCAGAAATGTAAATTGGTCAAAGTTGTGGCTTTGATGTCCATTCTTAGATCTTGGCTGTCACCCATTCTCGGAGTTGGATTATTGTTCACAATATCATTCACTTGTTGAATGGCATTGGCGTTGACAGCTGAGAGAGGCTATACGCGCCCCTTGCCGGATAAGGTACTCCAACAGCCGTTCAAGACAACTCCCAAAATCTAGGGAGTCTGAACTGGATTTCATGACGAGGACATCCTTCTGCAGGTCGCATCACTAGAGTTCATTCCGGCATTACCAATATAGATCCTTCTGCAGGTCGACTTATGGCATGAGCTCAATGGTATGAATTCAATACTTTGACTCTGCGCCTCCACATCTACTATCAGTAGAAACAAGAGTCCATATGGACTTTTACATTCGTATTCTGAGTAATTGATATTTACTTTGACATTATTCTAACTTAGAAGCTCACTGAAAAGCAAAGATGAAAACACAAAGTGTTGTGTGTAGAAACAAATACACTGATTTTTTGTAAAGAAAGTATTAGTTCCATTGTAAACTTACTGACTTACTAAACTTCCACAGTTGGGAGTCTGAGACATGTTTGTTAGTCCACAGGTTGAGTCCTCAATGATATGTGTTTAGTGACTCATAAGAATGAATACAAATTAAAGTTCCATCTTTTGTCAGGTGTGTTGTATTTTTTGCCTGCACTTTTTTGTAAAATGTTGCTGAATAACTAGATCAAATTGGTTGCTTCAATGATTGATTTGTCAGCTTTCGAAATTGTAGGTATGGTACCCTGCAGTGGGGGGATACAGCTTGTAGATACCCGTAAGGCGCAGGTAGTATGTAGCTTCAAGATATCGTTAGTCTATTTGCTGGATTGCAAGGCATCCATTCCATCGCAAATCTAGACTTTGATGTACCATTTGACTATCAAGGCACTGAACCAATGTCCATCTTGGCCCCATCATTGACCACCAGTGCTTGTCTCGAGAAGATTAGCCTGTGGAACTGTATCATTGGGACTACATCATGTGTGAAAGTCTTGTCAAATATCTCACCTGAAGATACTGTTAAAGACCTTTAAATATATGGCAACATTGGCATCAATGTTGCCATAGACCAGATTACTTTGGCATTAGCTAAGAGCAGGAACCTAAAGAAACTCTCCTTCAGTAGTACTGGGCTTGATCAAAAAAGGCTGCCTTGAACTTTCAACACAACTGAAGAAGGAAGACTCTAATCTATAGCCTTTGGATCTCAGTGAGAGTCCACTCGCTGAGTCTATCACCATCTTGGTAGATACTTTGAAAGAGAATACCAATCTTAAGGTGCTGCTTGATCTATCCAGTTCAAACGACATGGTAGGGTGGCCAGCCCTGTTGCAGCTCATTTACAAGTATCTAGGGATCAATGATAAGTATCCTGTGTTCCAATAATAACGCGGGGGTGATTTACGTGACATTTTGTCTGTCATTTTGGGCGTGGATTATGCCAATCTCCTTCTTTCATCAGGATCCATAAACTTTCATTTTCATGCAAACAAAAAGTTCGTTCTACAGCAAAAGTTGATCTAGAGCCATGCATGAGGAAACATCAACCTTGAAGATTTTTATATTGAAGGAGGTGTCATTGCACACATTCTGACTTTGTTCTCGCGTGAGGGAAATATATGTCAAGATCATTACCATGCTTCTCATCTACCCGGTGAGAGGATTCGTACAATCCAGCTTGATTCAGCTTACCGCGTTCTTCGTTCCCGGCCAAACCTGTTTGGAGAGTGATAGATTTTAGCGTGTTGGTATTAGTATGTTGGGTGAAGAGTCACAGCTTTTAGCGTGTTGGTATTCGTATGTTTGGGAAGAGCTACAATAATCTGTTTGAAGAGTAACAACTTTAGATGGGTTAAGGTATTGGTGGATTAATCTGCAGCTTCAAAGCACAAGAGAATTGTTAATCATTTATAACTCTTGTTTCGCACTGTCATCAGGCATTGTTAAGCTATCATCACTGCCACTACCGCCCTTTTGCATCTCACCAAATAGCAAGGTCAAGTTGATTCGTCCATTCTCATACCCCTTCTTGAACCTGTACTTATCCGTCTGGTGAAACAACGCCGAATCAAAAATGACCGCCCGATTCGGCTTGTGCCGAACCGTAACATTCGCAAATCCCGTAGGCTTGAGAAGCTCCTCCACCACAAACTCCGTATTGGTATTGTAAGATTCAAACTCCCACTCCGCCGGAGGCTTTGTTGTGAAAACGACAAGTCCTCCGCCATACCCCTCCTCCTCCAAATCTGCCCCATCCAGACTCAGCCACATGTTTACATTGACAGCTGCCTGATCGGCATGTAGATTGATACCGCTCTCCCACTCGCTGTCGTACTTATATGCCCACATGTATTTCAAATAATGTCCCGACATTATCCGTGGCATACTCTCGTGTAATTGTTTGGCTAGCTCGAGGAATATGGGATCGTTCAATCCATCGTCAATGTAGGAACCGACGTACTTTCCAAATTCTAGCGGAGTCTTTGTTTGGAACCAGTGTGTGTTTCGTAGTAGAAGCTGCCGCAGGAGGGATAGTGTTTTGGGTGTGAGGAGGTCGTCTATGATGATCACCCCAGGTATTGATGAGGCTGCTGCTTCATCTTTTGCTGCTGAAGCAGTGGCAGTTGAGTCAGTAGTTTGTTGCATATTATGTTCATTCTCCCCGAACCAGTCTCTTTGAATACCATCCCAATCCAATGCATTATTGAGCAATCCAGCATTATTTGCATGCTCTTTCCAGCTAGGATCCAACTCATCCGCAGTAGTGGCATACAGTTCCTTATTATACACTTTCCCAATGCCCAATGCATAATCTTCTTTTGTAAATGCATACAATCCTTTGGTACGCTCCAATTCCTTCAACGGCGGAATACGTTGCAACACACGCTCATAAATGGGTATCACATAGGAATCAAAGAATTTGGAAACCTCCGGCTCAGACTGTTTCAACTGCTCCACGAGATACTGAGCTTGTTCCAAGTCATGCTTTAGTTTGTACTCGGTTGTGTAGGTGTCCCCGCCTCCTCGTGCCACGAGAGGTTGAGGAAGTTGCTTCTTCGTGGGTAAATCCGGATTGCGAGCGCTTCGATGGAAGATGTTCGTCAATGCCCAGTGCAGACCCTCGAGATCGTAGGTGGAGAAGAAGTAGGAGATGTCATCGCTTTCTATGAGTGGAGGGAAGAAATCCTCCTCTCCATTGTTCACGTCCGCCTCCACGTTGACGCTGCTGTCTGGATTGTTGTCGTTGACATTCACAAACGCAGAGCATAGTGTAGAATGGAGCAGCAGGAGAGCCGAGAGTATCAATAATATGATGGTGCGCTGTGAAGGAACTTGGCAACCAATCTGCCAAGCCCGGGAAGAGTGGTTTTGGTATTGATGGTGATGACCAATCATTATTTTATTGCCACATGAGAAATCTTCCTACAATATCATCGGAGCAACCGCCAATCGCTGACCACTAATGGTGCATGGAATGATATAAATGATGGCAATGGGGATGTGAAGGATGCAGGAGCAGGTTTGGTCAATGGGGTGATGTCTCCCTCACATCACAGCCATCAACTGTTGAGGTGATGTGTGATCTGATTAGCGTTAGCGGTGTGGTGTAATATGTAATGTGTGGTGTGTGATGTGTGATTGTGTGTTGTGTTTTGTGTGATGTGTGATCTTCGGCTTCTGTGATGTCCGAAGTGAGAGCAGGTGAGAGCAGGTGAGATCAGGTGAGAGCACAGGCAACCAGTCAAGTGTGGCCACTGGACCTCCATTGCTAATTGCTATCTCGAGCTGTTCAGAGGGTACTAATTATTTGTTGTGTAGTGAAAAGGAAAACTGATGCCGAAAATCTGATCAGCCTAAACTCTTACTGGGCTGGCCCCCAAACCCCAGTCCCAATTTGCCAAGTCAAGTTGCAAATTTGGCTGGGACAACTCAAAACCCTATGGTCAAGGGCGGGGAGAGGGCCAAAAGCTATGCTATTCCGTTTGCTGCTGATCGGCTCTGCTCAGATCAAGACAGCAACAAAAGCAAAAGAAGAATGAGAGCACGCGGTGTTGCCATGTGCTCAACTTCGCCACACAATCCTAGGTAAGTCCACGATATCCCGAGACTTCCTACACTCTCCGACGGAACACCTCTGCGGACGCCTTTACCGCAACAACTAAGTAAACACAACAGGTTAGGTCACATTGGGGGTCTGGTAGTGCTGAGGAAGGGAAAGGATATCATCATCAATATTCAATATGCAAATGCCTTATCTTATTTCTCAGGCAACACTTTCAACTACACCAAAATCATTCTTAGTATTTATTACTTTTCACAATAGATAGCTATCATCATTGATGTACAAACAGCTAAACATAATTATTGCACAACACGAAATGCCATGGGATACCACGGGAGAATTGCACAGGCTCCAATCCCCGCGGCATACACAAGAGTGATGCTCCTGTTATCAGGAATCTCTACTCCAATGCAATGCGGTTGGATGAAACCACAATAGCAGGTTCATCACTTGGAATTTCCATATCATCTCTTGCATCGTCAAGAGCAGGCTCCTCAGGTTGTGCAGTGGGTTGCTCCAAGGGCAACTTCTCTGCACTGGTACCACAGGTTGTTGACTCAGTTTCATCACTGGTCACCTCTCTAGAATTGTACATGGGCTCGTGGCTCTGGAGACCCACCTTCGCCTCCAATTCTGAAATCTTGGTATCCTTGCTTGCGATGAATAGTTCAAGCTGTTTCATGGGACATGACTGAGCTTCTTTAAAGAGGGCAATTTGCTCATCTCTTGATGTAATAGTATCAGTAAGCTCCTTCAGGGAAGCTTCCTTTTTGGAGAGTTCTTCATTCTTGAGCTCAAGGGCGGCATCCTTGCTGGAGATCTCTTCATTCTTGGTGGCAATTTCCTCATCTTTTTGCGCCAACTCTACTCCATTCTGAGTAATAACCTCATCTAGACTTGCTATCGCTGTATCTTTGCTAGCCAATTCCTCATCCTTCTCTGCCAGCCGCTTTGCCATCTCCTCATCCTTCTCTGCCAGCTTTGTGGCCATCTCCTCACCCTTCTCTGCCAGCCGTTTGTTCACCTCATCGATAGCCTCGTCCTTCTCTTTAACTACTGCATCAACCTTATCTACTGCATCCTTCTGTCTCGCAACCTCTTCCTTCAATGAGGCTATCTCGGTGTCTCTGCTGGAAATAGTTGTTTCCAGTGCCGTAATCTTGGCATCTTTGGCTCCTGGGGTGGGCAGAAAATTTGAGATATTCAAAGGTCAATATACACACAAAGAGGACAGAAAACGTTTCATGATTGTGACCATAGAGCGGGAGAAATAGTGCTCCAAACGTACCGAGAGCTCCAGGAATGAGTTTTCTTGCTGCAGACTCGATCATCTCGTCTTTTGATACTAGTTGCTTGTTCAGTGAAGCATTCTCTTCCTTCAGTGTAGCCATCGCCTCACTCTTTTCCTTCAGTTCCTCCTCTTTGACTGCAAGCTGAGCTTTCAATACATTAATTTCATCCTCGGTCGTCCAAGTGCTTTTATCGACCTCAACCTTGTTGGATTTGGTGGCAACCTCTTGAACTTCTTTGACAAAAGGAGTGTTCACTACTTGCTCCTTTGTTGCGACAGGTGACATCATGGTTTTGAAGTTCTCCTCAACAAGGCCACTGATGGTACTGGTCCACCCAGTAATCTGCTTCATGACATCAACCGTGATATCCTCTTTCTTCTCATCTTTCTTCTCCTCGTTCTCCTCCTCTGCCTTCTCCTCTTTCTTCTCTGATGCGGCTGGCACATCCTTTGTTGCCACAACCTTCTCCAACTCTTGGGACTTTCTCTTGGGATTCCGAAGGAGAGTGTTGATTTTACCTGTAACTTCACTGCCGATGGAATTCTCCAATAGAAAGAGAAGCTCGATAGCTTGATTGGCTTCGAGAGCATCAGCTAGCTTTTCTCCTCCTTTGTCGCCAATCTTATTTTCATGCAACCAGATTATACGAAGGCTTGAATTCAATTTGAAGGACTCGGCTAGGCTCTCAGCACCCTCATCCCCAATGCCATTCCCATACAAACCAATTTTCTGAAGCGATGTGTTGACTGTCAATGCATCAGCAATAGCCTTGGCTCCATCGTCACCAATCTTGTTATCTCCCAAATGGAGTTCTTGGAGAGACTTGTTTGCTTTGAGAGCAGCAGCCAGCCTCTTACCTCCTTCGCTATCAATCTTGTTGCTTCCTAAGCTTAGGACACGGATGGTGCTGTTGTTTTTGAGAGCATCGGTGAATTTGTCATCGCTGAGTGAAACATTGTTGCTCCACAAATTGAGCTCCTTGAGAACCTTGCTCTCTTGAAGCACTTCGGCTAGGACCTCAATATTGGCGTCGTGGAGTCCATTGAAGGAAAGATTGATTTGTGTCTTTTTGACAAGGTCAGCTTTCAATAGAAGACTCATGGTATAGGGCAGGAATGAGAGATAGATATGTCGAGTCTGAGGTTATGACCTTGATGGAGGTGAAGTAATGTAGGTCGTTCGATGGTGCCAGGTAGATGTGATTCTGTTAGAACATTAGAAGATTATGTCAGCAGTGTGACAACATCAGGAGGCAACACGCCTCAGCATCGGCACAGCCAGGGTCCTTTGAACTCGACCGATGAAGTACTGTGCTCCTACGACCTCATAACAACCGCACAGGGCAACAAAGACAAAAATGGCCACTGGCAGTGTTTCGTTCTCGCGCGTTGACCCGCCCGGATCGCTATCCATGGCTTGTGTACATTGGAATAGGTAATCCTCGAGATACCATTTTTCAAGCTGGAGGGCTGGGGCGGCACAAAGAAGCAAAAAGTACGAAAACGTGGAGGGAAGTTGAATTCGCTGACTTCTCACCTTTTCTCGTAGTATGTATTGTATTCCTATGTACTAATATTTGACTTTTCTCGTAAATATCGCTAGAAATTGGAGACATAAAACAAAAAAGATCGCAAGGTTCGTTAGGTACTCTCTCTCCTCTCTGATATTGAATGACGGCGGCCAAATCAATTGTACAAGAGCTCCTAGCTCAGGAGAGAGAACCCTGCCTATGCATGAGCCCCAGTCCGCCAGCACATCAGGCAGAGTAGAACCGTTATCATCCGTCTTCATTCACAGCGCCGCGTGCTTGCCGACGTGCTCACTCTGACCGACGGAGGGGCCACAATCGCAGATAACATCTATCACGCCGATAACATGAATCTCATTGAGTTGCCTGACGAAATCGTTCACTCAATCTTCCATTATGTTGCCAACTCTCCGTCTCTAATCGGGCCGAGCATCTGCCATGTAAGATGTGGGCGTGTCTTTCTTGTACGCAGCATCGATACTGCACTCTAATCTAGTGCTGATTACCTCATATCTCTCCTACCAAATTTTGCTCACCAGATCCTGCGCCCATTGTCCAAACAATGGCAACAAGAGATAGATGCAAAACAAGATCTATGGGATTTGGCAATCCATGATTTGGCCTGTGATTATTATGAGTCCAACCGGAGCTGCAGTGATATCCAAAGCGCCTCAAAAAGGGGGTCAGCAGACAGCAAAGCTAAGCGACCATCAAAACGCAGGCGAGTACAGCCGCAATCCCCAACGCGTAGATCTCGTCGTCTGCAGCCTGCCACGTTCAAAGAAAAATATATTCACCATTACAATCTACTTTTATCACGGAACGAAAGCGCTGTGTTAGAACTACAGGAGCGTGCTCACTCGTCCAAAAAACCTTTGTCCTTAGCAATATTGAAAAGATTACTGAATGAATATGCACCCATTGCCATTAATCGACGAGTTCGCACGGGGGGAACATTCCTAGTTGAGATTGTTCGTGCACGACATGTCAGTGAATCGGTCATTGTGAAATGCATCAAATTTTTGATAGAACAGAATGGTGCTAACCCAAATGTACCAAGTGCGGAGATAGGGACCGGGTCCAGCTCCACAATAGTACCAGTATACGAAACATCCGCGGCATCGGGAGAAGTTGGTACCTGCTTATCATCGAGCACTGGGAGAGAGTTGTATCCTCTCATCATAGCAGCTGCGCGTGGTATGGCGACGGTTGTCAAATATTTATTGTCAGTTGGCGCCAACCGCGATTGCAGAGGGTCCTCACGGTTCAGGCTATACTCCAATCGAAATAAAAGCGTCAAAGGCGTAGACCTCACTGCTCTTGAATTTGCAACAAGAATGAGAGATGGTGAGGTGGAGAATGGGATCAATGTGGAGGACTTGAAAGGGTTGGATAGAGTCATATCTATGTTAGAGGATAATGAAAGTGCCAGAATCAGTCAAGGTTGCAAGCGAAGCTCGAGATAGATAACCAAAGGCTTTCTAAATGATGAAAAAGAACAGAAATAATTGATAACCTAGCACCTTGACAGGTGATGAAATGTGACACTTTGTCCTCAAAAGCTGGACAGATAGGTGATGAAATACGACAGATAATTTAATACATTCAAGTCTTGGACAAGAAGAGGCAGGGAAAGCTTTAGTTGTCAATATTTGCACGCAAGTGCTGAGGTGAAAGACAAAAGACACAATTTTTCAATCATCGAACACAGTGCTTTCAAGACAACAACTTCTTGCCTCCAATCAAGACCAATGGATATTTCAGCTTCCTCTGACGATGATGACAGGCGTCTATTCAACACGCTGGACCGCTCCTTGACAAATCGGATTCTTCGAGTCAAGCATAACCATCCCATTGAGAATTATCTCAATGTGGGTTGGTATGAAGGCATGAACGAGGGAGCATGGAGGCGCCTAGGACATATTATCGAGCAATCCACAAGCATTAGTGAGTTGGAGGTTCGTGTGCATGATGACGAGGATATTGCTAGTCTATGCGCTGGGCTGCGAGGCAACCGTTCCATCACAAGTCTAAACATCCATGTGCTCCATACTCGAGGCAACGCATCAATGATCAGCTTGGCCCCAATCTTGACCGCCAATACCCGCCTCAAGAAGATTATCGCGAACTGTATAGTTGGGACTGCCAGTTTGAATATCTTGACAAATGCCTTATTGACTCGACCTGAAGATTCTATTGAAGACCTTGAGATATATGACAACATCGGCGTGGATGTTGATTTGGACCATCTTACTTTGGCATTGGCCCAGTGCAGAAAGTTGAAGAACCTGAAGTTCTTCAACACTGGGCTTGGTCAAAAGGGGTGCGCTTCACTTGCGAGGCTACTGAAGAACCAAGAGTCCAATCTAGAATCTTTGCATCTCAACGAGAAATTCCTGAATGATGAGGCTGCAATCCTCTTGGCAGAAGCTTTGGCAAATAATACCAAGCTAAGGGCACTCAATCTAATCGAAGAGAATGACATTTCCAAGGTCGGGTGGTCAGCCCTGTTGCGGCTCATTTGTGACTTTTCAGGTATCGATGATATCCTATGCTCCAATCATACATGTGCCATACAATTCTACTCTAACGGTGGCTTCCTCGGTGGCCCGGGAAGGCAGAAACGAGTAGATAGTGTTTTGGGAACGGATAATGCCAATCTTCTTCGTGCGTCAGGAAAGATGAACTCTAATAGAAGCAATATGTATGTTGCAAGGCGCAAGCTTATTTGGAGCCACGCAAGAGGGAATATCAACCTTGGAGACTCTGCCATCGACGCAAGAGTCATGCCACGTATTCTATCCTGGTTCTTGTACGAGTCAAATACCTCTCTAGTGTTCAATATGTCTTTGTCTCTAGTTCAATACCATCAGTTTGAATACCATGATCCTCCTCTCCCTTATGACAGGGTTCATTCAATCCAAGCTGATTCAGTCTACCGCATCCTTCGTTCCCGGCCAGATCTGTTTGAAGAGTGACAACTTTAAGAGTTGGGGGGCAGTTCCGTTTAGGTATCGATGGATACAGCTTCGTACACGAGAGAATTGTTTTCATTTATGTAGGTAACTCTTGTTTAACATTATGTTAACCCACCATCGATATTGGCACTGCCCTTTTGCGTTTCACCAAATAAAATAAGAAACATCGCATTTACTACCCCCCGCCCCCGGGGGGGGGGAGCTATTT
>JALLOX010000360.1:0-12131 GCA_036939695.1 Thalassiosira ordinaria | reverse complement strand
AACGCCATGTATGGGAGAAACATTTTGCAGATACTTTCGTTTGAGTGGGGCCGGACATGGTTGCCCTCGTGATGAAAGCCCCTATTGCATGCACGGTGTTGGGTTTGAGCTTTATAGAGAGGTAGCGGATTATAATGGGCAATGCACGTAGGTCATTCCGAGAGTTATTTATCAAGCCTCATGGAACAGCAAAAAATTAATCAGAAAAGTCCCATCTTCTGGAAGTCGTCTTGAATTGAACCACGCAACTCAGGAAACTCTTCACCAAGATTTAGTAACAGTTTCTCAATACGGCTAGCTTGAACAGACATGAGTTCAGCATGGAACTTCCTATACTGCAGCTTTTCTAGTTTTGGGTTTCCAGTATGAGAATTTTGGTAGGACAAGACCTTTTCATTGCATTGATCAAGGTCTCTCTTTCTAGCTTCCACCTCTCCTCCAAGCTGAGATGCTTTATTTTCTAACTCACTATTCCTCATATCATGGCTTGCAAGCTGCTCCATCATCTGGTCTAGCTCTGACTTGTCTTCTGTCATTGACTTCTGCAATAACTGCAGCTCTTTTCTCACTTTGAACAAGGTATCTTCGGCTGTTTGTGCTTTATTTTCAAGTATCTTCAATTCCTGAGCTTTCGTACCATTCATATCGGCTCGAGAAAAGGATGAACGAAAACTAGTGTTACGTTCTCGAAGCTGCGCAAGAGTCTTTTTCATTGTCCTGATTTCCTTTTCCTTCTTTTGGATGGTTTCATCAAGCTTATCTCCTTCTTGCTGAAGTTCCTCTCTCCTTTGGGCTGCCAGGATTAGCTTGAGCTCTGGCGATTCAAAGCCCTCGCCTTCTGCGCTGACCGCACTGACCATCTCGTATTTGGACTTTGTCTTCTCAAGCGTAACCTTGAGTTTACCCAGGTCGATGGCTGACTTATGCCGTTCTTCCTTAGATGCTCGAAGTTGAGCCATTTTCACTTCATTGATACTGATCATTTCTTCTTTTTTCTCATCCATTGCAGATGAAGAGTTGGCAGCTTGCTGTTTCAACGAGCAAACTTCTTCTAATAGGTCACGTAGTGAGTCCCTCAGACGTCTAACATCCAGCAGGGTCACATCATGAGTGACCATCGCTTCCTCCTTCTTAGCTACCATATCTTTCAAGCTTTGTTCACATGCAACTATCTCCAACTCAATATCATCAATCTTTTGCATAGTTTCATTGTACTTGAGGTCAGACGCATCATATCTTTTGGTCCAAGCACGTAGTTCGGCTTGAAGCTTTCGTTGCTGCTGAACTAAGAGAAGCTTTTGCTGCTTTTCAGATTCGAGTTCTGTCTTGAGGCCCTCAATCTGTGATTGCAGTTTGTTTTGTTCTTCATTTGAGCGCTCCCCCAGCCCACGAGCAACCTTCTTCTCCATTTGCTGAAGTTGAAAGTTTGCATTATACAACAACTCTTGCTGTCTGGTACTCTTGCTTTCCAGCTCATTTACTTTTGCAGTGAAATTCTTGATGTTTGACTGAGTGCCATATATGTCTGCAATCAAGTCTGACTCTTGCTTTCGTAGATCTGCCAGCCTCTGAGAGTCCTTGTACATTTTGTTTTTGAGACTAGAGATATTTTTGCCTGCTTGATGGAGTTCCTTCTCACGATGTGCCAACGTCTTCTCTATTGATTCAGCAATGCGTTCTTTTGAGCTTGTATCTAGCTTTTCACTTGCTAGCTTACTCTTCACATCTTCAAGCTGTTTGGTCAGCACTCCAACTTGTTCCTTCTTCAGCTCAAGGCCTTCCTGTGCCCTCTTTCGTTCTGCATTTTTATTGCCAACTGCTGCGGCCACCATGGAATTTTCTCTCTGAAGAGAGTCCACCTCATCCTTTAGTGAGTGCTCCGTATCCCGGAGCGAAGATAGATCTTGGCGCTTCGTTTGCAAAAATCTTTCTTTGTAATCTACGTCTTGTTGACATTCATCTCTCTCATTCTACCCAGGAAGTATCATGTAAATAATATGAGAACAAGGTGAGAATGAAGTAGACATTAGAGAAGTAAGACAAACAGAAGAAGTCCCACCTCAAGAAACTCGTACTGCTCTCTGTTCATAGAAAGAGACTTCTTGGATTCATCTTCCCTCCGAGCAAATTCCGCATAGCGTCCTGCTAATTCATTGATAGCTTGATCCCTATTATTCATGGACTCTATGGTATCTTTCCACTGCTGGATGAGCTGCCTTCTTTCATCATGTCGACTTTTGAAGCGTTCAGCCAATTTTTCCAACTCAGTCTGGTTTGACTTAGTTTCTGTCACCTCGTTCTCCAGTAATATCTTCTTTTCAACCGAAAGCTTTGTCAGGTCTTCTATCGTAAGGGTTAGCTCCTTGATTTTTAGCTCATCAGCCAAAGTGTATTTTTGTAAGGCCAAACTCTCTTCTTCTTTCTTTGTGGCGGCAGTTGCCCATTGTTCTAGCTCTTCTTGATTCCAGTTGAGATCTGTCCTGAGTTTTTCCAATTCCTCCTCTGCTACCTTGATTTGACTCTGAACGCTCTTGATATTTCTCTGCACGGTAACATTGCCACTTTCAAGAGACGAAGAATCCCGGAGGCTCTGTCCAAGTTCTCTCTGCGACAACGAGAGCAAATGTTCTTCTGTATCTACTTCACTCTTTTTGGCTGCGACTAGTGAATTGGTATGGTCAATTTCTTGACGAATGCTACGCAGATGATCGTTTATGATACCGATACGTTCTTTGTGAGATCGAGTTGAGCTTGCTGCTTCATCTCTGCGCTGCTCTAGTAGTTTTATTTCTCTATGCAGGGCCTTTGACTCATCGTCAGCAAAAGGTGGCAGTTCGTCAGTTGGAGCAAATTGATCATCACTAGATGAATCCTGTTGATCATAAGAGTCATCATCGCCGTCATGAGTTTTTGGCTTGGAACTTCGGGCCCATCGTGGTATGTAGTCAGCTTCATCTTCCTCCACCTTTTCCTCGCTATTACCGACACTGCCGTACACTTTTGTATTACGAGAGGCAGATGAAGATGACATCTTTTTCAGATGTGAAGCTTTTTCTTTCTTTGCTACATCAATGTGTAGCTCGTTATCAATGCCTTTCCAGGCATTGACAGAGTTGGCATCATTTTCGAAGTTAACAACTGACTTTTCAAGTCTATTGTTTGGGTCCATGATGATGGCACTTCAAGCAACCTGGACGATCCAAGAATACTATGGTATTTTCCTGGATTCAGATCGAAGATCAGTCGAAGATGGCCAATAGTTTGTTCCACAGAGGTTGTTCCATGGCCGAAGTTGTCTCCCAAAACTTGAGAAAAACTTTGGTGTGTAAAGTCAGAGATAATTTCAATAATTTATCCAGTATCTCCCAAAAATAAAAAGAATACATATCCCCAAGCTAAGTAAGTAGTAACTATTTAGGGATCAAGTGATCAAGGTCGTGCCGTCATGTGTGTTTGTTACTAAGTCCCGGGACATGTTGTGATTCTTAACTCTTTGACTTGTCCACATCACGCTGTTGCTGCTTCTTATCCTTCCTTCTCGACGGGTACTTGCGTTTCAACATCCTGGAGCTCAGTTTGGGGGGCGCCACATGCCTCTCACTTCCATGAACTCCTAAAGCATAGAGAATTTTCAACTGCACCGGCCTCAACTTGATGGATTGTTCGGTGCTGTACAAATAAATCAACTCTTGTTGCTGCGCTAGCCACTGGCGGAGGGGGGTGTCTGGATATTCTCTTGGGATTTTGCAGTGTCCCTCACGGGCTGGATGCCGAAAAAGTTATGTGAAGGTGAGGAATAATTCTTTGCAATCAAAGGCGTGTGAGAGAGAATAAGAACAATCTTACCTTTGAACATCATGAGGCGTTCGCAGTAGTGCAACCACAAAAACATGGACTGATCAAAGTCAGCAATATTTGCCTTGGAATCCACCTCACCATCTGCGTGTTTATGTGCAGTCACGTAGCGAAGGATTGAGTGTGAGAAAAGACCATTGGACCCAAAGCCTTCTCTGAACTCGGGGCTATTGATTTCAGATAGGAGAGCCTTGCCTCGTTTTTCCACAAACCACCAGTAGACATCAATGTCATCGCTCGCCAAAACTAGAGAATGACCATTCCTTGCCTTGAACATTTCAAATTTTGCTAGGCATTCATGGTGTTTCCAGTAGTTATCATCGCGCTGAAAGTTCCACCCATGGTTGGTCTGGTTACTTGATGCAATCATGTTGTAGGCTGCAGGGAAACACTCTGTTGGAGACGATGTCACGAGTTCAAATTGTTTGAAGTCCAATCTATCCTTGCTCTCACTGAGACTGGACACGCCCGGCAGGCACTCTCCTGTAAAAAAGTCCACACCAGCTTCCATCAACATTTTGAGACGGGATGCATTCATAGTGTTCATACCTTCCTTGCCCATCCTCGAAAGCCTGAATAGCTCCTTTTGATCAGCTATCCACTGATGAAGAAGTGGAAAGTCAGGCGAGACGTTACAAACTCCAAACAATTCCAAATGCCTCTTGAGCTCTACAAACATTTTCAGCCAAACCACATCACCCTTCGAGAGGTTCGGAAGTCCCTCACGGTCGTTGCAGAAACCTATCAGGATCAGCTTTTCAATCTGACAAGGTGACAGAACACACGGCTCACCCTTGACAAAGCCTGCCAATCCATTTTCAAGAGCCAACACCCACATGCGTAAGGCTCTGTCACAGTCATACCAATCGGGCAGGTGTGTCGTCCCGTACTTGATGGAGAACTCCTCCAAAACCCTAAATGTCGAATCAAAGGCATCGCTTCCTTCGTACTCATCCTCGCAAACCAACTGACTGTCCCTTTCATTGTAAGGAAAGGCGTGAAAGAATTTTGCCGAGGATAGTCTACTCAACTTCGTTACTGTCATGTTGATTCCCCGTATATTGGGAGTTCCACACAGTACTGCTGATGAAGCATTACACTGCCGCCAGCACCACGAGTAGAGCGACCAATTGACCCGTGGGAGCAGTTCCCGTGCCTTGGGTTTCTCTTCCTCGGTAAGGCTCAGGTACCATTCCTCGAAATCCGTCGCATGCGTGGTCCACGATTTCCTTTCGGGAGAATTCGCCTCTTGCTTTATCCTATTCTTTACCTTCTTGCTGATGCCATCGCTGTCGACTTTCTGGGGGGTGCATGAGCTTGCATTACGAATACCATCGCTCGCAAGGATCGAATTCACAGTGGGCAAAGAGCTCAAGTCGCCAAAGTTCAACTCATCTAGCACAAGCATCTGTGACCCCGTCAATCCAGCAAATAACCCAATGTTTTGAAGCAAATACTTGGCCCGCTGAATCTCCACCCACACGGCAAGGTAAGAATTATGAGGAAAGTCACGCGGCACGATCGTGTGACCGTATTCACCCTCAAAGAAGCGTAATTCCTCTAAACATTCGTCCCAAAAGAGAGAATTGGAATGTAATGACGAATGGGCCATCTGTTGCGAAACAAGCAGCTCTATGGGGAGAAGGGGCGGGCAGTAGAGCTGCTCTCGGTGCTTGAGGCGAATCAAAACAGCAGTCTTTTCGTCATTCTCCACGTCACTTTCCTTTATTACAACTGGTTTGGGGACATCTTCCACATTTGCACTGTCACCAATGGCCCCCGATAATGAAAACACACCCTTCATCTCCGGCAGAGTCAACAGCCACTCTTTATCATTCTTGTCCAACTTGCTGCTGCTCTCCTCTCCCCATTCGTGATGCTGAGATTCTTCTTGTTTTTTGAGGTGTGGCATGCGAAATAATGTCAGGTGATACCTCTTGCGCTGACGGAGCCTCCAGTGATACAGTTTGTCGTTGGAAGTAGCTGACACCACTGCTGTGCCTTGTTTAATCTTGTACTTTTTCAATTCGTTAAGACGTTCATACCACTGCCTCTGAAATGTCGTGCCCTGCTGCTGCTGATAACTTAATGGTGTATCCTTGTTCTGCGCAATATTGTCAGAACTTGGGGTCTCATTCGGCTTCAAGGCATTGGTGGTGGTGGTGGTCAAAGGCTTGTCCTCGGCATCATTGGAGGTATCAAAAACGCCCGCGGGTGACGAACAGGAGGATGTTTTGGCCAGGGTAGGGGGTTGTTCCACCACATCCAGACCCAATTCCACAGCTGGTCCTGAAGTGATGACTTTTGGCACCTTGGCAGAAGCAACAGCGGCACCTCCTGCAGATGTTGACACCTCAGAATTTTTATGTGGCAGGTCCATTAAACTTTCTTCACTTCTCGCACTCTTCAATGCCAGTGCCGCCCCCGCCCCAGTCGCTTTGGGACCTCCCACTGCACTGGGATTCTCCTTCCCTTGTTCTTTACCCTCACTAGTATTAGTACCACGGTCACTAGCGCTCGGGCTACAGCCAATCAAGGAAGTCAATGCACTGCAAGCATCCAACTCATCGAATTCCTCACCTAACGATTTGGCTGAAGTGAAAAAGACATGTTCCAACGAACGCATCTGATCTTCTGTGAAGAGTAGTGCCTTCGAATGCCCATGGTGATGGGAACTGCTGCTGGTGTTGTCATCCTGCAGCTGTTGATGATGCTTGGCCCTCTTGGCCTTTCGTTTAGGAGACGGCAGTTCATCTTCTTCTTCCATCTCTTCGTCATCGTGGGAGTCCTCATGGTGGTGATCCTCTTCTTCATTGTCATCCTCATCATCTAAATCCACCGAAGCCTTTCTTTTCCTTCCACTCAAACTCGGTGTGGCCAGCAACGCCATCGACGATGGAGTAGCTGGAGTCATCGACGATTTCTTTTCATTTCTTTCTTTCGCTGCTTTTTCTTTCGCTGCCTTCTCCTTCGCCGCCCTCTTTGCCGCACGTAACCGTTGTTTCTTGAGCTTCCTCATGGAATGATTCTCCTCCTGGAGCTTCAGTACACAACTATGCCGAAATAGTGTCAATTCCTTCTCCACCCGTTCTGGAAGGCGTTCCAGAATGTACTGGTTAAGGTAGGCATTCCACTTGCTCGCATGTAGGTCCCCTATCCGGTAAATGGAAGAGCCCTCCTTGTTGTAGAGGCGACAATTGTGATGCACGAGCTCAATGTCACAGATCGCGTGAAGTAAGATCTTTTCCATGGTGCTTAGGTTCTCCTGATGGTCATTTTCCTCGGATGCGATGAGGTCAACATAATTCCCACAATCTAGGCGTTCTGTGACAGTGCTATAATCCATGGGGGTTTGGACAACGTCAAGATAATCAGGGACGTCTTCCACTTCCACTGAATGAAAAGAGACAAATGAAGACCAGCATGGTAAATGTAGCCAAAGTTAGCTGCATAACAAGCACGGGGACACAAATAAACAATGGTAAACTCAAAAGTTAAGCTCATAACTCACCGGGCTCATTGAACACATACCCATAATCATAAGCCATCAACTTCTTCAATATATCCAGGATATGACTCAGCAATGCACAACAGTAATTATAATCATTGCATTCCTTAAACTCCGCATACGCCGCCCGAATCTTCTTGTTGCCAAAGGCATAATTCCCAATCTCTTCAGAGGGCATCACCTGGTCATCCTTTTTGCATCGATTGCATTGCCAATCATTGGGTAGTAAATCGATGTTGTACGCGGAGAAGCCTCCCCCGGCGTGTTGGCCATCCTTGGCAAGGCATTTTGGGTGGTAGGCGCGGGGACACTTGGAGCAGCAGACTATGTTCCCACCCTCGAAGCAGACGATGCAGTGGGAGGAGTTACCGTCATCAGGGTCGGTGGTGGAGTTGGCGGTGTCTTTTTCAGAGTCGACTTCTTTTTCCAGGTCGTCATCACCTTGTAGTTCGTCTTCTTTGACTTCCTCCATGCCTTCTTCCAAGTCATCAACATCCACATCCATGAAGCCAGAGGACAGCCTGCGATTCTTTCCGCTATTCTCCCTCTTGGACCTACGCTTGGCCTCTGACTCCTCACCAGTAGCAACATCGCCTCCAGAACTCCTACCCTCGCCTGGTCTGCCACCCTGCCTTCCCCCAACTTTGTGCCATTCTCCCCGTGTAGTGAAGTAATTTAATGCATGGCTGCCAATCTGCTTGGCATCCCTCGTCGGAACGAATTCCACTGATATCTTCTTCCATCTATTTCCATACAAGCGAACTCCTTCCATGAAGGCGGCATGCTCTTCGTCGGACCAGGGACCTGTCTTGGCCGTAGGAGTGCCGTATCCAGCGGTGGCCTTTTTGGGCTTGCGTACGCACTTGACACGGGCTAAGTCGACCTTGCCTCCGTGGACCATTCCGTAGTGTGCGTGTAATCCATTCTTTGTCAGATTAGTCTTGTCGCAGTCAGGACAGCGGTAGAGAGGTTTTGAGGCAGCCTCATCCTCTTCCAGATTGCTGCTCTTCTTTGCCGCTGATGATGCCATTGTTTGTGTTGTTGCTGTCTTATCATTACTTCCCCCCTCAGAATTGATCAGCACGCCGCTGTCCACGGGCCGGCGGCTACGCTGGCTCTTGCGCCTGCTGCCGTATTTGTCATCATCTTCGTCGTCGTTGCTGGTCATGTCCTCGTTGGCCTCCACAGAGGAGCGTCGACTGCCCCCGCGACTCTTCCTCGCTGGCAATGACATTGAAACCACGGCATCCGGCTTTGGAGAAGTAGAACGCTTTGCTGCGCTAGGGCTTATAGCATTGGGCCTCGTCAAATGACAATTGTCGTGCGTCTCATTTACATGTGCCTCAATTAACTCAATTGTACCAAAGAGAGGAGGTCCCTCACCACCAACATCCTTTGGGCAGTAAGGGCATGCATAGTGAACATTTTTCCACTCGAATCGAACGCTGGGTTGACCAAGCTGACCAGAATGGACCCGCCCAAAATGACCAAAGAGGCCTTGGGGAGGTAAAATCTTGGGACAGGAGGGGCATTTGCAAAGGGGGTGGCTGTATTGTTGTTTAACTGCTTTTGGGGTAGTGGTTGCAGTTGCAGAACTGGTGTCAATATTACTTGTTTGCTTTGCAGGAGGCTTGGAAGAGGATTTGCCAATATTGTCCGATGGATTTCGGCCGCTCCTCCTCTTCTTCCGCCCCGAGGACGATGCCCCAGCGGATGACGATGCAGGCGAGCTGGCAACAGATGCCGCCCCCACATTGGAGGGGGAAGAAGCAATTGATGTCACCCTTTTGATACCCTTCCCGCCTGAGGGCGTCTCCGCAAAGGAACTCAATAGCGTGCACTCAGGGTGGGATTGCCCGACATGAGATTCAAGGTCGTCATACACGTCAAAGACCCTTTCGCTGCTTTGATCGCAAAAGGGACACATGTACCTGATGCTATCCTGATTCACCGAAGCTCGATGGGATCGACCATAGTGTCCGAATAGACTTTTCACCGAGGTCAGGACTTTGTGACAAGATGGGCAGATACAGAGCGGAGTCTTGGCCAGATCGCGAGGGTCCCTTTCTCCTACAGGCTGTTTGTCATTGTTGCGAGGTTCAATATCTCCCATGTTGTTGCTGCCACTGTTGTTATTGTTAATGTTGTTTTGGGGAGAATCAGCAGTACTATTTTCCGTCATGCTAGGGTTGTCATTATTTTTGTTACCGGAGAAGGAAGCAGCAGTAGGCGAGCTGCCACCAGAGGGAGTTTCTGAGCTCATAATGATAGTGTTTGTATGGAATCAAGCAATAGATTGGTATGAAATATCAAAGGGACAACACCTGCGTATGAGAATCAGTGGTCAAGAAGAAACAAGTTAGGGGTCGTGGATAATAATATTCAATTCCCCCCACATAAATATAACTCTTCCTCCCCCCATAGAAACTAAAGGCAGCGCACAAACAATAATCGACATCATGATATGTCTGTAGAGAGAAAAAGGCAAAAAGGTATGGTATATCATTGAAGCCATGACTCTAGAAGAGCTTGTGAAAGCTGATAAGAGCTCCACCAAAAGCCCCCAAGTTCCCAAAAGTCTCGTCATTTACATCTCTCCCCACCGCCGCCGCTTTCACAGGCAAGGCTCCCCCAACTCAAACCTTCCATAGGTCTATACTTAACAAAAGCCCCCCTGCCCACAAACCATATCTAACCATATTAACACGGAGGGCGGGAATGGTAGGAATCTCTCTAACCTCTACTCGTTTAGAGCTTCCAGGGCTGTCAAAAAAAGCTCAGACTCAGAAAAAGTCATTAAACAATAATGCATCAAAATATTCCTCTTCTGTTATCGCACGATAAAAGATGAAACCCCATGGCATCTCTCAAGTCAAGTATGAATAATGCAGCATCAAAAATAGAACAGACCAACGACATGACGAGCAACAAGGCAGACAGCGACAATCTTGGGAACGTTGGACGACTCACCTTTCAAGCTTGTTGAGAAAAATATGATTGGCGTCGAGCCTTAGCAATACGCTTGAAGAATCTCTTTAGAGGGAGATTTGAGTGCGAGCTTCACTTTCCGCTCTTGCAGGCGGGAGAGGTCATCGCCATGGTGATGGGTTAATGGTACGATTTGGATTTGGAGTTGCAGTAGTACTTTTTTGTCTTTTTTGTCTTTTTTGTGCAGTTTTTGTGTGAAATCCTGGTTGGAATCGGCAAGTCACACAGGTTCTATCCATACTCAGTAATCGATCTTATCCAGAACTGATTTTGCATGGAATATTCGTCGAAATTACCTAAATAACGGGAAGAATGATCATTTCTACGTTCACGTAGAAAGTACCTCGTTTTGGAGTATTTGAGGTAGTACCTCAATTTATTTAATCCCTGGGTAGTACTCAAATCTTTGCCTTCTCAAACGAGAGTGTCAGATAGACCGGGACCAGTAGAAGTTTCTTCTTCGAAAGAGTGGAAAGAAACTTTTGATTCTTTCCCGTACTATTATTATGATGCTCTACTTTTGCATGGTATCTCTAGTTAGAAAATTGCCTGAAGTCAGTTGGAGATTTATTTGGTTTGGTTCCTGAGTGTCAGCTGTGACATTAAATTAGCATTTGAGCTCTGCACAGAGATTGTCAAAGATCTCTTGGTTGGAGGAGAAGCGCAGAGGAAATTGTATTAGAGTTAAATTAGAGCTACTGAGAAACATATTGTTATCTACAAAGCCATCCTCATCATTCTTTCCGTACACAAGAAGAGAACTCGAATGCATGCAACAAAACAAAATTTCTCTGTAGCTTTTTTGAGTAGCATGCACCATTTACAACCAATGATCCTCTATCCAAGTTGAAGACCGTTGGGAAGCTGGAGCACATATATTTGCCTGAAGGAGATTCCTCCAAATTGATGTTGGGAAAGTGTTTCTTGAACCATTGAGTATCTAATGGTGATGCTCAAATGACGACTTTTGCATCTCCTGGAATGAGGGTGCTTTAAAAGCAATTGAATGGGCTAAATCAACGCCAATTATTGCTGTGATCCATTCTTTGCTAGATGTGATGGTGATGCATAACATGATAAAACCAATTTTCCTTTTGGATCAAAAGATGAGTCAAAGATATCAATGGTTGACATATCAAGATTGAGTTGCCATAATGGTGTTGTTGAACCAGATACTTTACTGTGCAACATACAAAGCAATCTCTTGTGTGTGGGTTGAGGATCATTGATGCTAGTGTAAAGGTCATAATCATAATGGTCTACAAAGACATGATGCACCATTTCAATGCAATGGGATTCATTTTTCATGCTATGTTTGCAACTATATATGAGCAGCAGTGTGGCAAATTTAATCATCATTACAGAGCAGATGAAGTATATAAGTGGCCTGTATATAAACTGAGAAATTGGCCTCTCTGGTTTGGTGTGTTAGATGAAGCTGTGGTGGAAATGTGTCAGCCCATATGCCTCCATCACTGTACTACCCTATCATTGCCATACACGTTGAATCATTTTTTTGCAATACTTCTGTAGCAATGGCTGATGCTTCTGGCCTCATCACCCACCTACTTCTCCGAAACAGTGTTGGCATCATGCTTGAATTGGCTGAGAAATGAGTAAGCAGATTGTTACAATACAGTTTGTACCTTGTTCAACCTAGTTTGAGCAGACTGGTGAAAGGGTCTGAAAGGGAGCGTCGTGGGATGCAGCCATTTGAAGGCACTTCTTTTGTTTAACACACCACTGTCCAAGTATAACAGCTAACAGTATCCAATCTTTT